>CAUYLG010018640.1:0-29971 GCA_963573385.1 Cacajao melanocephalus
CTGCATTCTAGCCTGGGCAGTAGAACAAGAATCCTGTTCTCTCTCCCTCTTTTTCTTCCTCTTTCTTTCTCTCATACATTCTTTTTCTTTCTTTGTTTCACTCTCACTTTCTTTCCTGTCTTTTTCTTTCTTTCAAAAAAAAAAAACAAAAAAAAAACTGACCACTGTCTCTGAACTAGTTTTGGCCAACTCACAGAGGATGTGCAGGGAAGGTTTCCGCGGCCCCTGCATCGCCTTTTCATGTCGGAAGGCTGAAAACACCACCTTTGAATTATGCTGGCATTGCCATTTTTTGAACATGCGACCCATGAAGAAGCATGAAGCTCAATTGGACATATGAATGCTTCTTTAACAAACATTCACAACTCCTATAGCTTATGAAATATGGATATTTAGCCACCCCGTTCAGCATACATTTCTGTCTTATCCTGCCCCCGTGAAGTGCCTGCTCCTGGCTCACCCCAGGGACTATGCTTTCCAGCCTGCGGGCTGCAGGCCCTTCTGGGAAGTAAAGCTCTCCTTTCCACACTTATGAACCTTCTACTTCTTCAGTTGACAACGACCGATATTTTTTCATTTATTCTGCTTATTTTTATGGGAATTTCCCCTCTAGAACTCAAACTACCTGCGGTAAGAGATTTTGTTTTTTTTCAATATGTTGCAAGTATCTAGAACAGTGCCAGGCATGCAGTAGGTGCTCAAAACATTTGTGGAGTGAGGATGGTGAAATCAAAGAATGGTTTGTATTAGAAGCTATGTGACTGAGTGATCTTAATTTGATGTCCCATTTTAATGAATACAATCTTTTATTATGATGACGTTACCCTATTTATTTACAGTTTTGCGGCTTAGGTAGTAATATAACTATACCCATTTCATATGATCATACATTTCATGGTGTACCTTTTCCATATTTTTCTTTTATTTGATTGCTGTAATTATGTTTTGGATGTGCCTATTGTAGAAAATTGAGAAGTTTGTTTTTTTCATGTTTTACCCATCAGGCTGTGTATTTTAATTGGAACATTTAGCACATTTTCCCATAATGTAATTAGTGACATAGAGTCACATATTTTGCTTTCTGTTTTTTCTGCCCTTTTAAAAGGACCTAAATTCGCAGCGATTTTTATCCATTATAATTTTCTGTCCCTTATGCTTATGGTACTCTGTTTATAAGGCACCTTATTTATTTGTACCTTATATATAAAATATGTGAACCAGCAAATAAGGAGAACATCATATGTTCACCCAGGCCCTCCTCTGATCAGTTTTTATCCTACCTCACCCCAGAGGCAATTACTTTCTTACTTGTGGTATTTTTATTCCATTGATCTTTATAGTTTTACCATTTCAGATATTACTTAGTTTTTCTTGGTATTGGATATTATAAGATAATATTCTCTGCATACTCTTCATATCCACTCAATTGCATGCTATCAAATGGTACTCTAGGCTTATTCATGTTTACTGGGCATGTAATATTCCATGTGTGATTCCCAAACAAGAGTCTATCCAGTCATCACGTAACAGTCATTTTTGTTGTTTGCAGATTTTTGCTATGTCCAACAACACTGCTATAAACTTTCTCATATGTCTTTATACACCATACTAGTATATTTGTTTGGTATAAATCAAAAAGTTGGAATACTTAGTTGCTGACTCTGTGAATACCTGGTTTTACAAGGTAACGTTGAATTGTTGGTTGGTGCTTATCTTGGTACTTAATTTTGGAAATGGAAGTAACATAGCTATGCTGAGACCTTTAGGATGAATCATAAGTAATCTTAAAAAATGGAAGGAATATCCCTAAAATGCAAAAGAATGAGAAAAACACCATGTTGCAAAAATTAATCTGAAATATTTCAGAATTACAAAACTATAAAGGATCATTTGAAGGAAACCCCACATTTCATTATTTACCTCGCCATATAAAATAGTATAAATGTAAATGAAGTATTCAGTGTTCCTCTCCCAATTATATCCTGCCACTGTTTCCCCAAAAGAAACTATTATTCTTAATTTGGTGTTTATCATTCCCGTGTGTTTCTTTGTTTTACTGTATTATTATATTTCTCAAATAAAACATGGTTTTTCACAATTTTACACATTACATATACAATCATACTGTTATTATATAGTAGCATATTGTATGAAAACATATTTTAATGTCTTCGTTTCATGAATTGTTGGTATTTGGTGATAATTTATCATAATTTGGCTTTAGTACAATATTGGTTAGCACAATAAACTTTATTGGCTTATAGGAAAGCAACAAAGCTTTCCTATTTCCTGGAAATCTTTGCAGTGATATATCTGAGAATAACAGAGCATACTATAGAAAAGCAATAAAGCAATAAAGCTTTCCTATAGTGTGCTCTGTTATTGTCAGTTGTATCACTGCAAAGATTTCCAGGTTAAAGGAAATACACATAGAAAACCTCATAAAAACATGGCATCGGGAATTCTGTAGAGACAGGGTTTCACCACGTTGGTCAGGTTGGTCTTGAACTCCTCACCTCAGGTGATCCTCCCGCCTTGGCCTTTCAAAGTGCTGGGATTACAGGTGTGAGTCACCACTCCTGGATGACCAATCGCCTTTTAATGGCTTAGGAAACCTGGCATGACCTGGCCCCCACTGCCTGCTGACCCCATCCCACAGTGCTCCATGCTACTCACTTTGCCCACAGTAGCCAATGTGCCCCTTTCCTTTACCTAGGATGTGCCTCTTCCAGATTCCTGGAGGCTTATTCCTTTATGTCCTTCAGGTCTTTGCTCAGATTAATCTTTTAAACAGGGCCTCTCCTGACCACTCCATTAAAAACACAGAACCTCTTGCCTCCACCACAAAACCTATTTATCCTATACTCATTTTCCAACATGATGCAAGAGCTCAATTAAGGCATGACTTTTGTCTTTTTTGTTTATTGATGCAGGTCCAAAAGTGGAAGAGCTGCAGCTTATGAATGATACTTAGTTGTGAAAATTTTCGATGCTTTTTAAAACTTTGGGCATCGCTTGTCCAATGATTACTTGAGAGAGGACACAGTACCTCCAGGTCTGATGCACTGGGGTTGGGTGCCTGTGTGCCTTAAAGAAGAAGGTAAGCAGGAGGGATATTAGCAGGAAAGAGCCTCTGCTTTCTCCATAAGCCACAGCAGTCGCAGGGGACCAAGGCCTCTTAATCTCATGTCCTGAAGAGGAATTTGTCAGCTCCATTGAGATCTAAGATATCTGAAGTCAGCGCTTACCTTGTTGACCTGGGCACTATGTTAATTTCTTAATTTCAGCTGTTTTTTCCTGTTGATTAGTTTATTACAAAATGCTGTATAACACTATATTTTGACAACTGTACTAAATTCTGAAAAGGAAATTTAAAACTATAGATAAAATAATTTAAGTCATCAAGTTGTATTAGTTATAGCACTTAATATTTACTATTCAATTAAGAATTCAGTTTTGGTTTATTAATCCCAGATGCTGTCATTTACATTTCTTTTATAATTAAATAGATAGAGATGTGGATGTTCCAACATAAATTATCAATAGAAGTCTCAGAAGAAAGAAATTAACTACTTCCTCGATGTTAGACTTTGACTAGAGCATTGGTAGTTACTTTTGACTTCTATCACCTGAAAATAATTAACACTGAGTTTACTTTTTCCTGTGCTGTTGTAGAACCCTGTAGAACCACTTATGAAAGTTGAGAAAGGGATGTTTATGACCTCAGGTGGTGACTTCAATTAAAAACACTTCTAAATTTATCAAGAGAACTAAGAGAGTAATTTGTTATTCCTCTGTACAAATCAGAAGGTTCCCTGTACACAAACTGGACTCTCTCTAGTGGGGATGAAGTAACCTGTTTCTCCCACATCCCCGGAACCAGGCAACGGCATCCAGCTCTGCTCCTCAGAGGCGTCCACTGAACCTGTGGCAGAGTCAGGAGTCAGCTCAGTAAGTTCTTCACTTCCTGCAGCCTTTGGATGAATGGAACAATCTGGCCATTCTTTACGAGAATTTACCTTTCCAAACCTTTTTTTCTCTAAATTCTTCTTACATTACATCATTTCCCTCCACCTGAGTGAAAGTCTCCTCTCCCCATGTCCGTATCCCCACCTTCCTCTATCTTCTTTTTAGCATTTGTTTTCTATTCCAGTCTCTCATCTTTTTTCTCTTACTCCTTTTATTCCACTGCTTTACATTTCTCTTCATCTATATTTCTTATTGCTCTAATTAAAATTGTTTTTCTTCCACTTTACAAGCTTCAAACTCACTTCTTATATTGATGTTTATTTTTACCAACCTATTAAAAATTGTTTATATCCTTACTAAATCTTCCACCATCTCTGATTTTTCTCATCTGTTCTCATTTCTCTGCTCTCAAATTATTTATTGCTTTTAAAACTATTTTAATTTTCTCTTGAATTCTTTCTGACTTTCTCTCTTATCCTCCAGTTTTAATTTTCTTTCTTCTGTGCCTCTATTCTTTTATCTTAAATGTATATATTTTAATCCTTTTAATCACTTCTTCACATTTTTAATATAGTTTTTCATAATGTTATTTTATTCTTCTATAATGCTTTTTACATATTACTGATAATCTTTAAGTGCCACTCAAAAATATTCTGTTTATTCTTGTATATGTTCTAATTTTCTACAATTCAAAAAATTTAGTAAGTTTATTTTCACTCTGATTCTTTCCTGTGTATTTTTCCTTTAGGATACATTTCTTTTAAATATCTATTTGAAATATCAAATTAATAAATCATTTTAAAATGTTATGGACAAATAGTTATTATGTGGCATACAATTTGGAAACTATTAAAAATCAGGGAAACTTGATGTAAAAATTTCAATTCATTCCAAACTTCCTTTTTTTAATAATATTTAGTATTCTTAAATATAGATTCATGAATCTGTTTGAAGAATAAGCAGCTGCTTGTTTTTAACATGCATTTCCAGTAAAGTTTTGCTTCTATGATTGTTATTATGCAAGTTTGTGGAAGTTTATATTGTTGCCCATCGTGCACCACAAGCAATATTCATGAGGTGTCATTTCAGAAACGGTTGCTTAACTCAGTGTTATAGGCCAAGTAAAACTTACGTGCACGTGCGTGCGCGCGCGCACACACACACACTTGCAGAAAAGTAAAGGAAAAGTAAAATAGAGTGATCAATAATTAGAGTGATCAATAATGACTTTCCAGCATAAAATGTATGACATTAGGCCAATCTTTTATTGGAGATATGGAATAGAAATATGTGTTCAGCAAGTAAAAGAAATGATGTAAAATATTTGTATTCCATAAAGTTGAATTATAGCAGACAGGTCAATAATCACATGGCAGAATTAACATTCTTTACAACTATTTTAAACAATAATAAAACATTTATGCCAATCTCATAAACCATGAAGGTCATTTGTCTACATGCATTACATGAAAACACTAGGACCTAGAATGGTCTCATCACTCTAGGGTGGTGGGAAACTGATCTGCAAATGGACCAGAGGAGCCAGGAGAAAGCTCCCCCAGCTCCAGGGCTGTATTGATGATGAGGGAGAACCAGCTGCCCGCTGAGAGGGCTGTGGAAACAGAGACCAGGCAGAGCAGGAAGTTTCTGGGAAGAAGCAGGAGACCCTGTGAGGGTGGGGGGCTCTGCTGATGACTGACAGCTGAGCCTAGGGAACTTCAGCTTTCTCAGGTGACTGCATCCCTCCCTGTTTCATCAAATTTGCTTCCTTCCACGCCATTCTTCTCTTCCTGATCCTGCCTTCAGCTTCTTTCTACTGGCACCTGTGAAATTCTTACAGCTGTTCTGTTCCTTATTTTTGTGTTAGTTGTCAGTTTCATGTTACTCATCTTATTCACATTATTAGTGGAATGTCACCCACCCCACCATTGTCCTCTTCTAAACCTCATCCACCCCCAGACTGCTGTGTCTTTCGTGTTGAATACTCTTGACTTCACGATAGACTTGAATGCTGCTCTTCATTCTTCTTCCCTAATGTGTGTGTGTTCATCTCCTCCATCATCTTTTGCATTTTGCCACCTCCCAGTGTTTAAATACATTGCCCTCTTTCCAAATCTATGACTTTTCTTCAACTATTAACTTCCTCAGTATAAAAATATGTTGGAAAATTTTATATTTCATCCACTTCCAAATATATTTGTCTTTCTTCCCTTGGTATTTCAGTCCCTCATCTTTTGTTTGTCACAAGTGTCTGTCTTTGTTTTTTTTTTTCTTTCCTTTTCTATTACTACGTGCCCTTTTCTCTTCTTTTGTTTTCTCTCTTCTCACAACTCATTTTGTTAGAGTTTCACTTTTTAGTTCATTTCTTCATTTTCTTTCCATATACAAAACTTCCTCTCCTTTTACTTTCCTCTTCTTTCTTTCTTTGTTTTGTCGTTATTTCTCTATTTTCCATTGTTTTATCGCCTGTTCTTGTTACCTGTGCTTTCTGATATTCAACTTACACAAATTTATATCCTTATTTGGCTTCAGGATCCTTTGTTGATCATTTAAGGATGGAAAAACATTTCCTTTACTCTGTCAAGTTCAGTAGCTCTATGCCTACTGACAAAAGACAGATGAACAAGAGATAAAGTATTTCTCTGCATACAGGAGCTAACAAAAATGTCGCTCATTAAATGCATGAGATTAAGGGCTTACATACTTAACTTTAAAAAGGAAGAGGAGGGGGAGAAAATGCTTCTCTGTGCATGTGGGTGTGTAGGGCAACAAAGAGAGGATAAGAAAGTCTGTGATCATGTTGTTTATCCAGGCGTGTGTCCCCTTGTCTTTTTCATGGCCGTATCCTCCCCAGGAGGAGGGAGTTTGTGATTGTTTTATTCCTAGAAGTTTCTTCTTGTAGTGAGATGAGGGAAGCTCTGAGAGGGCTTCTTTGTGTATCTGTTGATCTCAAACATCTTTAGTTTAAAATAATCTTCATGTTAACTCAGGAGGTGCAAGTGGGTCCCCATAATCCTGTCGAATGTTCTTATAGCAGCTTGTTAGTCATGAAACCAGTGCCTCTGGAAAAGTATTCCTTTTTTCTGCTTTCCTAAAATTCCCCCATTTCATGCCATCTAGTTTATTCTTACAGACACATTTTTGGTGGGTTTTTTTTTCTTGTTCCTCTTCACCGTTTCCATATCCTTTCTTCGCATCTGTGTCTTTTCCCTTGCATGGTTTTCTGTGTCTTCTTGCCTCTCCCTCTTGGGTCTCCCTCTCCCCTCCTTCTGCGGAGCTGGTTTCCCCATGGGGTGACACTGCGCTCATCCTCCTGCCCCAGGTCTGGCTGCACCTGTGCCTGCGGAGCGATCGTCCCTCTGTTCACTTTCCACTTTGATTAAACGCTGTCTCTGATTTTCATTCTTTCTCGTCTGATTCCCTTTCCTTTTTCTACCTGTTCTCTTAACTGTTTCAGACTTCCTTTCTATATACCATCATGTTTTTCTTTTTTGTATATCATGGCTGTTTATGATTCTCTGATCTGACAGATCAAATTTTAGAAACAACTTATCAAGTTCAATATTAAGAAAAGTGTTCTTTAACACTTTTGAGTGTTATAATATAATTCAATGTTACAATTCTCACACTGACTCATAAATATTGCTGATAATTGGCACTTTATGATATTGGATATTCTGATTTATGTGTTTTCTACATAATACTACTTACTTCTGTCTTACTACCTTTCAACTGATTTACATACTTTTATCCAAGAAATCATTGCACAAATCTGAGGTTTTCTCACAGTATTACTGTTATTGTAAATCCTGTGTTTTCTAAAATTACCCTGTATTTTAAACTTTTATCCACCTAACCAAGGAATTAACCTTTTTGTAATACACTACCCAGAAAACTTGCCTAATTGTGCTATTTCTCTAGAGTTTTCAAGTTATTTTTTAGTTTAAATCGTCTTATCATTAGTGCATAATGACAATCACATTTTTGATTTTCAGAATGCTTATCCTTCTTTTTCTTTCTTTCCCACATGTTAGGAGATAAATGCAATGGAAAATAGGGACAATGACAGTTCATATGCTTCCTACATTTCTGACTTAAAAGAGAATTATATTTGGTTTCATAACTTACCTGTTTAGCTACCGTGCATAAAATTAAAACCTTACTTGATATTTGTAATATACTAAGGGTTTTATTTGTTACCATGGGGGACTCTGAATGTACATGAATGTGCCCTTCTCATTCACTGAGATGGTCATGTGCTTTCTTCTTTCAATTGTTCATGTGGAGAATTACGTCAATAAGTTTCCTAAAGTTAAGACACCTCAGTGTTCCCGAGAAAATCCAAAGTGTTCATGATATATTATTCTTGTGTATGCTTTCATGGATACAACTGAGCTATTTACATTTATATTTGTATATTTTATTGAGATAAAATTAATGTAACCTAAAATTCGCCATTTTAAAGTGTAGTATTCAGTGGCATTTAGTACATTCACAATATGTGCAACTACTTCTATCAAGCTCCAAAACATTTTCATCACCCAAAAGAAAACCCTATATCCATCAGGCAGCCATTCCCAGGTCATCTTTTCTCTCTGGTACCTGCTTTCTCTCTCTATGGCTTTACATGTTCTGGATATTTCATACAAATATGCATGATTTGTATCATGCAATATGTGACTTTCATCTGGCTTCTTTCACATTTTTGCTGGACTCTCTCATGCCAACATGGTCATATTGGTATTTGGCTGGAGGGTGGCTGGTGTCCCACATGGATCTTGATTGCTTGGAGTGGAGTGACCTCAGATATAGTTCCGATAGTTGTCTGAAGTGCCCCAGATTTCCTCCCTGTGGCTTCTCATCCTCTAATAGGCAGGAACTCTGCCTATGTGTCAGCGATCCAAGCATCGTAGGGGAACAAGCCTCCCATGCAGCCATTACCAAGAGCTGCTGGTGTCAAGTTTGCTGCACACAGATTGGCCAAAGCAAGTCAGAGGCCACGCATATAAAAGGGGTGCAGAAAGTAGTCACCTCTTCAGTGGAGCTACACTGTCACATTAGAATGTAAACAATGAAGGAAAGAACTTACAGGCATTTTTGCAACCTGCTGCATCCTAGGATCAAGAGCAAATAACAGGTGAGAAATTAGTGACAGGAAGTAGAGAATTACGTGGAGGAATATTGCTCAAAAGGAAAGAAGAGAAATGACTCAAGAAATGTGCAAGAAACATTGGCATGTTACTGGGAGAAATTTTGAGAATGCACATGAGAGAGAATAACCAAAGACAGGTTATGAGCAGAAAGGAGAGCTCCAGATATTGCACACATGGATGGGTTGGTTATGAAAAGCAGCATGGAGAATCTATTCAGTGCCAGGAGAGAAGACAAACGTTCTCAGCAAGGATACAGAATACGGGATTGATGTAATGGTGGGACTTAGGGGAAGTAATATTTTGACTGCTTTCTCCTTCTTTTTGAAACATTCAGTGTGCTGTCAATTGAATATGAGACTGGGAGTTATGTGTTGGTGGCTTGAGATTAAAGCAGTTATAAGATAGCCATCAAGAAGAGTAAGAACGTGAATAGACAAGAAATTGTCTAGAAAATGTGGTGTGATTGCTAGCCAGAAGTGAAAGCTCACTGGATAATTGGTGAGGAATTTGATATAAGTTCACTTAACACGCTTTTATGTTTTTGTCTGTTCTTGTTTATCTGAGCAGGATGGCATGTACTAGGCAGAATACTAGATTTAAGTGGGATTGGATTTTTTTTGTATGGTGAGGGGTAGGAGGCAGGAAGAAAAAAAGCAATGCAATCAGATATTTCTGCAGGCAGTGATTATAAGGCTAGATCTTATAAGGTTAGGTAGAGAGAGGAGAGAGACTGTTACAGAGAATAAAGAGATCAGTGTTGTCAAGCAGATTAAATGAGCTGGAAATAACTGGTAATAGGAGAATGGCATGCTTGAAAATGAAATACAGAGTTTCCAGTGGTTAGTAATGACAACCTCTAGTGTGTGAGCAGGAGAAAGAGAGGACGAGGTGGGTGCAGCAAGAGTGTTGGAAGAGAGGAGACCATAAAACTGGGAGGGTGAAGATGCTGGACAAATCATCTGCATGCCACTACAGTCAGTCAAAACCATGGAAGAGTTGAGCTGGGGAATGTCACAGTGAGGCAGAAGCTCAGAAGGGAAGCAACATGGGGTTAGCAGATTACTCCATGAGAACTGTGATGGGTAATGTAGACCAATGATCCAAGTTTCACAGCTGAAGCGATAGCGAATTATCTGACAGTTGCACTGCGAATCAAGGAGAAAATGCCCACCTTCAGGCCTGTTGGTACAAGGGGCATGGGAAAGAATCATTCTACTACTTGAGACAGTTGTAAGAGGACCAGTGACTTTAGAGTGGAGCAAGGAGATGAAATAATTTTCAGAACAGAGACAGAGGATGCAGTGAACTGACTTGTGAGCTACTCCGATACTCATCATGTGTGTTGAAAGAGTTGTGAAGTTGGGGAAGAGTGAAGGAAATGGTCAGAAAAGGAAACTTACAGAGCCAGGTGGACCTTGGGGATGGGATGTTCTTTTTGTGAATAACAGTAACGACAATATACATCATGTATATAGAAACACGGTAATATGCATTAAAACACTACAATAATTTTCTGTTGTGAAGGCAGAGGTGGAAGTGCATCCAAAGTTTTGAAATGAAGTTCTGAATATAGAAGTAGAATTTAAATAGAATCTCTATGAATCTGAAATATTGCTTTTGGTAAATGAAAAAAATTGTCCTTCAGGATATCAATTTATTTCTCATAAAATAGTTTACAACAATGCGTTTTGTAAATGAGACATGCTTTAACTCAACCCTTATATTCTGCTGAAGTGACTTCAATAATCCTTGATATGCCTCTAACACTAATTCTTCATTCATGCAGGGTGTTTGCACATCCTACTGAAGAGAGCGAGCATGTCTCATCTGCTCTCCAGAGTCCAATTATTCCTGTCTGCTGACACACCACTTGTGTTTCTTTTAGGCTGTGCAAGAGTTTACGCAAATTAGAAGACACCAATGAAAGTAATAATTTCAAGGGACACTATTGTGGGAATAGTCTTTCTTTCTCAGACTGGGATTGGTGTTACCGGGAATACGTTGCTGCTCATGGTACACATCAACCCTCTGTTCGAATCCCGTATGAAGAGGCCTATAGATTTGATATTCAGTCATTTAACTTCAGTGAATGCCACGACAATTATTTTCAATGGGATTCCAGAAATAATGCACTCCTTTGGAATAAGAGGTTTTCTGGATGACGTTGGCTGTAAGGCAGTGCTCTACCTGTGCAGAGTCACCCGCGGGCTTTCCCTCTGCACAACGTCTTTCACAAGTGTGTTTCAGGCCATTACTATCAGTCCCAGCAACTCTAGATGGTCATGGCTCAGACCCCAAATCTCCACATATTTTCCTGCTTTCCTTTGTTTCTGGAGCATCAACATGTTGATCTACATCCACGTCATTATTAGCGCCATGGCTCTCTACAACACCAGTGGCACTGGGCAGGTGTATTCTCTGACCTACTATAGTGGGAGAGAGTCTGACCACCTGCAGGCAGATGCCTTTCTAGGGGCCATGGTTGTATGCGATTTCCTGTGTGTGCTCCACATGGTCTGGGCCAGTGCATACATGACCATGTACTTTATCACACATCATAGGAGGGTCCAGTCCGTCCATAGGACCAGCCTCTGTCCTCGACCCTGTCCTGAGACCAAGGCCATCCACATGATCCTGGCACTAGTGAGCTGCTTTGTGGTCTTTTACTAGACCAGCTGCTGCCTTACCATTTATTTGAGTTATAGACGTAATGTGCAGGGATTGCAGAACTTCACTACCTTTATCTCCTGCTGTTATCCAGTGATCTGTCCTTTAGTGATCAAAAATAATAACAGACTAGCCTTTCTGAACTGTGTCTTGGCAAAGACGAGAAGGTCCTCTCCACAGAGTATTTCCTAGAAAAGCCTGAATGACCTCACACACTTCTATGGTGCAAAGGGCATAGGATTGGAATTTTCCACCACATAAATTTAAGAAAAGTAAAATTCTGAAAGAACATTAATGATTTTCACTTTGGATGTATCACCGGTAGAGGGTGTCCAGATTCTTACCTTCTTAAACAAATTGGGCAAAACACACAAAGCAAGGAAAAAGTGAAGCAATAAAAGCAGAGATTTATTGAAAATGAAAGTACACTCCACAGGGTGGAAGCAGGCCTGAGCACAGGAGCTCAAGAGCCTGGTTACAGAATTTTCTGGGGTTTACCCTCTCTAAAGGTTTCCCTTTGGTTACTTGGTGTACATTCTATGTAAATGAAGTAGTGGCCTGTGATCAGTCTGATTGGTCACAGAGAGTGACCAGTCACAGGCTAAAGTGAAGCTACAGTTATACCCTATGCAAATGTCTGATTGATTGCAGAAAGTGACCAATCAGAGGCTGAAATGAAGTTACATAGTTATACTTCTATGCAAATAAAGAATTGGTCCACAACCAGCCTGATTGATTGCAGGAGGGGACCAATCAGAGATACTTTTAGTTTTTCATCTGCCAGCAGAAAAGGCAGACAGATTTCCAAAGGGAGTAGCCTCTGGTTCTTTAGTTACTTGGGCATGAAAAAATAGGGTTTTCCTTTGGATTCAGTTCTAGGAAATCAGCATGAATTGGCCTTAGGTTCCCTGCCTCCAGACCCTATTCTCCTGCCTCAGATGCACCTTCCAACCATCTGCTTAGGGGACCTACTGATACAAATGCCAGGCTCCTGGGGAAAACATGGACAATGCAGTTTTACCTAGAAAGGACACTCTGTTACCTTTCCTACAATGATTCTCAAAGATTCACCACTGTGGTTATTGGGATGCCCCTATTTTTAAGAGCTCTTTTCTAATGAGACCTATCCATCAGTTCAATTACAGTAACTATCTTACCAAATGGAAGGTCTTGACTGCATCAGGTTCTTGGCATTTTGAACAAAACACACAAAGCAACAAAAGAGCAAAGAAATGAAGGACAAAACAACAACAACAAAGAAAACAAAGTAACGAAGGCACAGATTTATTGAAGAAGTGAAAGTACAGTTCACAGAGTGGGAGCTGGCAAGCAAGCGGCTCTAGTCCCTCTGTATTGCAAAGCTCCCCAGGGTTTTTATAAAGGATATCCCTAGGTGCCCTTCAGAGGCCTCCAGTTGGTTACACCCATGAAGAACTGAGAACAATCAAAGGCTGAAGAGGAGGTTGGCCCACAGCCAATCAGAGGCTGAAGTGGAAACTTCTGTCCTGTTACCACAGGAGCAAGGTGTAGCCTGTATGCTGCCTAATCTTGCCTAGAACTGTCTGCACCTGCTGTTCTTTTGCTTATGCCTTAACCTTTGATTACCCTAATTCCCTATTCTCCTGCCTCATTTCCCCATGAGAGATATGGTCCCCATAAATCTTTTTTTAAATATATATTTATTGCATTTTAGGTTTTGGGGTACATGTGAAGAACACGCAAGATTGTTGCATAGGTACATACATGGCAATGTGGTTTGCTGCCTTCCTCCCCATCACCTATATCTGGCATTTCTCCCCATGTTATCCCTCCCCAGTCCCCATAAATCTTTACGGGAGACAAGAGGCTGAAATTTTTTGTAGCTTCTTCCTGCTGGTCGTGGGCATTGTTCCTGCCGACTGGGGACCATGGCTCTCTCTCCCTAGGTAGTTAGGTGGGTATCTGTTGGTTGTGGTGAGCCTTGTACTCAGTTGTAAAAGGTACGACTGGCTTGATTCAGTCATGACAATTGGATATTTTGGCCCAACTGGCCGAAACCCTTGCACAAGCATCATAAGAATGTGGAATTGCCGTGAGAGAGCAAGAAAAATCAGTTAACATTTTAAGCAAAATTGAATTTCATATGGGCACATAATAATTTTTGCTCTTGAGGGCTTACAGATTCTTAAGAGGGCTATGGGCAGTAAACTGATCCAAGTTTCTGATGTTTCCTGACATCACTTAGCTAACACCTATTTTAGAGTATGATTAGCCCTTTTTACTTTCCCAGAGGATTGAAGCCTCCATTCTGAATGTAAATAGTATTTGATTCTGAGAGCTTTGGCAACCCTTTGAGTTATTTGAGAGACAAAAGATCATTATAACTTTGGAGGCTTTGGGGCAACCCAAAATAGAGGATTATTTCCATTAGGAGAAACTTTATTACCTAACTAGCCTTCTCTGTTCTGGTATGGTAAGAGTAACCCAGCCAGCAAAAGTGTCTATTAGTACTAACAAAATCTTGTATCCTTTACAAGCTGGTATATGGGTAAAGCCCAATTGCCAGTTTTCCCCTGGGTAAGTTCCCCTTCTCTGGTCTGGTTCTATTAGAGGCTCCCAATAGTTGAAGAATTTCGAACCCAGGCTTTTTGGAGGAATTCTTACCAGTTAGTAGTCCTCTTTCTTTCCAAATTGCAGCATGAGCATGGTGTATGAGAAATGCAGATTTGTAATCCGTATAGATGTTAATTTTTTTTGCCTTTCTCATTATCAGAGCTCGGGTAAGCTACACGCAAGGAAAGGCTTAGTGATGTCTGGGATGCCAAAAGCAAGAGCTTGACTAACCGTCCATTTTAACTTGGCGAAGGCTTCCTTCATTCTGAGGTCCACTCCACTGACTCATTTTCTGGTCCCCTTGTTGCCTCATAAAGGGGTCTTTCTATGATCCCAAATTTGGTACCCATATACTACAAAAACCAGCCATTTCCAGAAAGGAATGAAGATGTTGCTTGTTATTGGGGGTGGGTGGAGCAGTCCCAAACCTCATATAGCTGATACCCAATCTGGGGCTATCTGCCAGGCCCTGGGGTTTAAGATATACCCACTGGACAGTGGTTTGAGCCTTCTTTTTGGACACTTTGCATCCTTTGTCTGACAGAAAATTCAACGTCCTTATAGTATTTGGTCAAATGCCTCCCAGGTTGGGCCACACATAAGAAGGTCATCTTCATACTGGAGTATGCTCTCATTTTCTAGTGGAAGAATCCTCAGATCCATTTACAAGGCTTGGACAACAGAATATGGAAGCTGTTCTGAAATCCCTGAGGGAGTACTGTCCAGGTGTATTGTGGTTTTTCTCTGCTATTAGGATCTTCCCATTCAAAAGCATAAAGGCATCGAGACTCCAGGGGCAGAGGAATGAAGAAAAAAAAGCATAAACCATATTGCATTCCCCAGCACCTGAGTCAGAAGAGTATATGAATCTGACCATATGATATTCCCCCGAAGGCTTCTAACAGGTAAGATGGGGGTATTGCAGGAAGAATTGCAGGGTTTTAGAAGTCCATGGGCAAGCAACTCCTTAACTACAGACATAGGCTCTTTCTTGCTTCCAGCTTAATTAGGTATTGTTTTCAGTAGGGAAAATGACTGGGGTATCTAAGCTGTATTTGGACTGGCACTGCTGTTCTAGCCCTTCCAGGCCTCCCAGTAAACCATACTAGTGGGTTGACCTGTTTGTTGACATGGCCTGGAATATTGTCTACAACACTGACCATAAGCAATCTTGCTGGGTGGTGCTAAAATTGTAGCAGCAACCCTATTTTAACCATAATATCCCTTCCCAACAGGGGGACTGGGCAGCTTGGTACTATTAGAAACTCCTGCTGAAAAATTTGTTTTTCAAATTGGCAGGTTAAAGGAGGGGTGACATGCCTGGAATTCCTGACTTTATTTTTCCTTTCCATTCCTAGAACAGTCATGGTCCTAGTGGAGGGTTTTCCCGCATAAGCAGTAAGGTCAGATTAACTTGTCCCTATATCAAAAAGAAACTGACTTTGTGTACCCATCACGTCCAGAGTTACCTGGGGCTCCTTAATAGTAATGATTATGTTCCTGGACGGGGCAGTGAGGAAGTCTGTGGGCCCCTTCAGTCTTTAGTTCCTACTTTTGCACTGCCAGTCTTAACTGATTGAGCCCCTCGGTGAGGGCAGGGCCAGTCAATTCTCCAGTACCAGGGCTTGTAACTGATATTTTTGAACTGACATCAGGGGCCTTGCAAGGGCCTAGTGCAGTCCTTTGCCCAATGTCCTTTCTTCTTGCACTCAAAGCAAGAGCCTTTGCTGGCATCATCCTTATGGTCCTTTGGGTTTTCCTTGGACATTCTCTGGGCATTGCCAATGATGGCTACCATAATTTTGGCTTGTCATTTTTCTTTACTCTGTTCTCTTTTTCCCTCCTTCAGTTCATCATTGTTATATGCCATGAAGGCAGTATTGAGAAACTGATTTTTGTTAGTTTCTGGTCCCATTTATAATTTTTGGAGTTTCTGCCTGATTTCCAAGGTGGACTGGCTGATAAAATGCTGTGCCATTAGCATCCTACCCTTAGGATAGGAAGGGTCTAAATTTGTATATTTCCTGAAGGCCTCTTCTAAGCTCCCATGAAACATAGCTGGATTTTCCTCCTTCCCTTGTTTGACTTCCCTGACCTTATCATAATTTATAGCCTTGGTTATTCCCATTTTCATTCCTCTGAGGAGTGCCTCAAGAAACTTCACTCATCTGTTTATTCCACAGGAGTATTATACTCCCAGTTAGGGTCAGTGGTAGGCACCATGTCTGGGCCCAGGGGATTGCCCTGAGGGTTTAATGCAAACATCATCCACCTCTCAGCGGGCAGCCTCAAAAATCCTTTCCTTTTCCACAGAGGTTCAACACCTTGCCAAAATGAATTGGATATCTTTTCACAATAATGCAAAAGCCAGAGCCAAGGTCTGGAACCCATCCACAAACTTGCCAGGGTCCTTAGAGTACCTTCCCAGCATTTTTTAACATCGTTGGATATCAGTTATGGAAAATGGAACTTGCACTTGAACTGGCTCTTCTGCTCCTGCTACTTCCTTAAGAGACAATAGTTCTGGGGGAGAGGCTGAGTAGAGTGTTCCACTCTGGGTGTGCTGGGGGCTTATTATAATTTGTTCCTCCTCTGGGTTGAATTGCATGGTTGCAGCATTTGGCAAGGGGTTTTATGGGGGTGGCTGTAGTTCCCCCTGAGAGACAAGTGGCCCTTGTAAGAGGAGGTCACCTACAATGTCTAGCTCAGTCTTAGGACTTCCTTTTTGACAGCCAGTCTTAGGAGCTTTTAATTTAGATGGTTAAGGATATAGCCAAGCAGGTAATCAGGTGGAATAGATAGGATATTTTCCATAATCGTTTGGAAGAGAAAAGAGATCCTAAGGAGGGCCTATTTGCCGAGCCAAAGTTTCTCTCTGGGGCATCCCCCTGGGAAGGTCTTGGCTTTAGCATTGGATCCCCAGGGGCATTCTCCTTTAGGGTCCAGTCTTACAGTGTCAGACGTCTTTGACCTTAGAGTGTCAGACAGCTATGATCTTGGGTGGGCACTGGTGCTACTTTAGATGTCTTCCTTCCATAGGCGATGGCCTACTATGATTGCCTTAGTCCTGGAATGCAATGCTTAGCTTTTTGCATCCCACCAAGTGAAAAAAGCTCTTTCAGCCTTGCAAAACAAGCAACCTTGCAATATACCTTAAAACTATTAACAATAAAGTCAGGGGTTTGTCTCTACACACAATTAAAAATTCTTGGACCTCATGCAAAAAAGAATTTATACATGAAACAGGAGTCCCTTGCCCCACTCTGAGAAGAGGAATATAAAGAAAAGTAACTCTGAGCTCCTGCTTCTTCACAAATCATCAATAAAATGAATATAGAAATCAGCAAATGAGAGGTCTAACCTCCTCAAAGACATTTTGCCATATGAACAAAAACCTGTCTGTTGTATGGATTTGTCTTGTGTTTGCAGGACCTGAATGTCCTGTTCCATGACTGAGTTATCCTGTCACAGGAGACTTTCCACAGCAGGCATTCTAATGGCTTTTAACTGCCCAACCCATGCCCACAGATGACAGTTTTGACAGAAAAAATAAAAAAAGAGAGAGAGAAAAAAGAATTAATCTCCTGATTTGGGCTTACCTCCTGGTTGGCTTACCAAAATGTGTTACTGGATGGAGGTCTTGACTACGCCAGGGTTTTTGCATTCTGAACAAAGAATTGAACAAAATGCACAAACAAAAGAACAAAGCAATGAAAGACAAACAAGAGAACAAAAAAACAGGGTAATAAAGGCACAGAATTATTGAAAAATTGAAAGTACAATTCACAGAGTGGGAGTGAGCTTGAGTAAGTGGACCAAGAGCCTCTGTATTGTGGCCAGGCACGGTGGCTCACGCCTATAATCCCAGCACTTTGGGAGGCCGAGGCAGGCAGATCACCTGAGATCGGGGGTTTGAGACCAGCCTGACCAACATGAAGAAACCTCATCTCTACTAAAAATACAAAATTAGTCAGACACGGTGGCGGATGCCTGTAATCCCAGCTACTCAGGCAGCTGAAGCAGGAGAATTGCTTGAACCTGGGAGGTGGAGGTTGCAGTGAGTCGCGATCGCACCACTACACTCCAGCCTGGACAACAAGAGTGATACTCCGTCTCAATTAAAATAAGAAAGCATCTGTATTGCAATGCTCCTCAGGGTTTTGATAAGGAACACCCTAGGTGCCATTTAGAGGCCTCCAGTTGGTTACACCCTATGAAGGATTGGCCTGCGATCAGTCAAAGGCTGAAGTGGAGTCAAAGGCTGAAGCGGTAACTTCTGTTTTGTTATCCCAAAAGCAAGGATGTGCCTGTGTGCTGCCTAATCTTGCCTAGAACTGTATCTGCTGTTCTTTTGCTTATGCCTTAACCCTTGGTTACCTTAATTCCCTATTCTCCTGCCTCAACTATACATGCTAGATAGGTCCTTCAATAGACCACAAGATTCTACATCTTCACGACGGTGTACTCAGACCTGAAATCAGAGCTAGAGTTAGTAATGCTATCATTTGCATCTGGATTAATGACAGAGTGATAGGAAGTGGAATATAGCCATGCCCTCTTTCTTCTGGGAATAATAACCAGAAGTCCCAGACTACAGCTGTATTTTTCATCTCCATGTACTTCATGAACCACACGACACTTTCTATGTGTACCATTTTGTATCTATTTTCATCTTTAGAGTGACTTCTTGAACTCCTATTCTGCTTCGGAAGGTATATTTTTTGTGTTACAGTGAATGCTTTACAGCCTGCTTGAATTCCCTCCTGAAACAGCTATTTCTTTTCTTGCCACATGGCTAGGCTGCAAATTTTCCAAACGTCTATACTCTGTTTCCCTTCTAAATACATAGTCCAACTGGAAGTCATTTGTTTGCTCCCAAATCTGAGATAAGTTGTTAGAAGCAGCCAGGCTACATCTTGAATGCTTTGGTGCTTATAAACTTCTTCTGCCAGATACCCTGAATCATCACTCTCAAGTTCAAACTTCTGGAGATGCCTACAGCATGGGCACAATACAGCCAAGTTCTTTGCTAAGGCATAACAAGGGTGACCTTTGCTTCAGTTCCCGTAAGTTCCTCATTTCCATCTGAACCTCATCATCCTGGACTTCACTGTCCATATTCTCATTAACATTTTGGTCACAACCATTTAACCAATCTGTAAGAAGTTCCAATTTTCCATAATCTTCCTGTCTTCTGAGCCCTCCAAACTCTTCCAAATTCTTCCTGTTACCCGGTTCCAAAGCTGCTTCCACATTGCCAGGTTTCTTTATAGCAATGCTCTCGTCCTCAGTACCAATTTTCTGTATTAGGCCATAATCATATTGCTATAAGGAAATACGCAGGACTGGATAATTTATAAAGGAGAGGTTTAATTGACTCACGGTTCTGCAGGCTGTACAGGAATCACAGTGCTGGCATCTGCTTGGCTTCTGGGGAGGCCTCAGGGAGCTTTTACTCATGGTGGGAGGTAAAGCAGGAGCAAGTGCATTACACGGCAAGAATAAGAGCAAGAGAGAGAGACTAGGGGGTGGTGCCAACACTTTTAAATTGTTACAGGGTGAACCCTAAAGTTGGAGTTTTCTCTGGAAGGCCATGTGGGTTCTTGGCTTTGTGTGGGAAGAAATTCAAGAGTGAGCTAACAGAGTAAAATGAAAGCAGGTTTATTAAGAAAGCAAAGAGATAAAAAGGTGGCTACAGCATAGGCAGAAAGGCTCCAACGGCTGCTACTTGGCTATTTTTTATGGTTATAACAAGGGGTGGATTAACTAGTTTTCCAGGAAACAGTCATGGATTCTCAGAACTGAGGGTTCTTTCTGCTTTCAGACAATAACTTCTGGATATTGCTATGACATTTGCAAACTGTCCTGACACTGGCAGAATTTCCTTTAAAATGCCGTTGTATTATAATTAGCATATAACAAGCAATGCGAATGATCAGAGGTTGCTTTTGTTGCCATCTTGGTTTTGAAGGTGTTGGCTGGCTTCTTTAAGGCACTCTGTTTTATTCAGTGAGGTCTTGTAAAACAACTTGTATCGAACTCCTATTTCAAAACAACAAGATCTCATGTGAATTCAGCGTGCCCCAAAAAAGAACAGCCAAGTCCAGCCAGCACACTCAGCAATATCACAGCCTGGGTCAGAAAGGAGGCACAGGAACATGAGAATAGCCTGCACCAGCTGGCATGGCCAGCACCATGAGAAAAGCCTTAGCAAGCCGCCATTCCTAGTACCAGGAGAATAGCCTGGGCCAGCCAGCGCAATGAGACCCATGAGAAAAGCCGAGGCCGGCCAGCAAAACCAGCACCATGAAGCTACTGAGGGCCAACCAGCATACCCAGCAACAAAAGAGCCTAGAAAAGCCAGCAAGCACAGCACCGTGAAAACATCCTAGGCTAGCCAGCATGGCCAGCACCATGAAGAAAAGCTGGGCCAGCCAGCATGCCCAGCCTCATGATAGCTTAGGCCAGCCAGCACACTGGGACTATCACAGCCTGAGCCAGACAGCACACCCAGCAGCGTGAAGATAGCAAAGGCCAACCAGCATACCCAGCACCATAACAGCCTAGGCAAGCCACCAAGCACAGCACCATGAGAACAGCCCAAGCCAGCCAACATGGCCAGTACTGTGAGAACATCCTGGGTCAGCATGCTTACCACCATGAGAACAGCTTGGGCCGGCCAATATGGCCAGCGCCACAAGAAGAGCCTAGGCCAGCCAACACACTCAGCCTCATCACAGCCTAGGCCAGACAGCATGCCCTAAAGTACCACGAAAACATCCTGGGAGGGTCAGGATGCCCAGCACCATGAGAACATCCTGAGCTAAGCAATATGCTTGGGACAATAGGGCCAGCTTGGGCTGGCCAGCTTGCCCAGCACCACAAGGACATCTTGGGCCAGCTGGCATGCCCCAAAACAAGGAGGAAAGCCCTAACAAGGCAGCACACCTGGCACAATGATGACAGCTCTGGCAAATGAGCAATGCTCAGTACCACAAGAATAGTCTAGGCCAGCCGGCATGCCTAGAAAAATGAAAAGTGAGTAAGCCAGCCAGCACACCCACATCCACGAGTACTGCCTGCACCAGCCAGCATGCCTAGCACCATGAGGATAGCCAGGACCATCTAATATGCCAGGCAGCCTAAGAACAACCTGGGCCAGCCAGGTCTCCCAGGAGCAAGAGGACAACCTGGGCCAACGTACCCACCACCAGGAGGACAGACTGAGTCAGGCTGCAAGCCCGGAACCATGCAGAAAGCCTGGGCCAGCAGTACACTCAGCAGTGTGATGAGTGCCTGAGCCAGCCAACACACCTGGCACCATGTTGACAGCCAGGGTCAGCCAGAATTCACAGCATCACGTGAACAGACTAAGCCAGGCAGCATGCCAGCATCATGAGGACAGAGTGGGCCAGACAGCACGACCAGCACCAAGAAGAGAACCTATGCTGGCTAGTATGCCCAGCCTCATGACAGCCCAGGCCAGCCAGCACATACAGCACCATCACAGCCTAAGACAAACAGCACACTCAGGACCACGAGGACAGCCTGGGCCAGCAGGAATGCCCAGCACCATGAGGTGAGTCTGAGCTGATCTGCATGCTCAACACTTTTATAACCTGGGCCACTAGCACATCCGGCACAATAGGAACAGCATGGTCCAGCCAGCACGCCCAATACCACCAGGACTGCCTGGGACAGCCAGTGTACCCATGAAAATGAGGTCAGCATGGGCCAGCCTACAGAGTAGAGCCTGGGCAAGCCAGCATGCCGAGCACCAGAAGAACAGCAAAATCCAGCCAGCACGCCCAGCATCATGACAGCCCAGGCCAGCACAGAGAGCACCATAAGGACAGCCTGGGCCAGCCAGCACACCCAGCACCATGAGAGTGCTCCCCAGTCACCACAACCAGCACCTCAAGAACAGCCCGGCCCAATCACCATGCCCACACGAAAATAAGCAAATTTCATACCAGCAGTATTCTTAACAGCTAACAAGTGGAAACAACTCATATGCCCATCAATAGAGGAATGAATAAAACAGTGCTATATACAGGTGATGGAATACTTTTCCTCAGTAGAAAGCAAACGAAGTACTGATGCGTGTTAGAACATGGATAAACCTTGAAAACATTACGCAAAGTGAAAGAAGGCAGACACGAAATGTCACATAGTGACGATTCCATTTGTATGAAATGTGCACAAGAGGTACAGGCATGGGAACAGGAAGTAAATTCATGATTGTCTAGGCCTTTGGGGTTAGGGGAGGTAAGGACCGTCTGCTAATGCTTGAGGTGTTTCCTTTGGAGGGATGATGTAAAGCTTCCAAAATGATTGTGGTGATGCTGCAGAATTCTGTGAATGTAATAAGAAATACTAGATTGCACACCTTAAGTGCGATGTGTATTGCATTAACTTATATTTCAGTGAAGCTGTTATAATACTTAGAAGACTGCATTATGCATCCTTTCAATAGGAAGTTAGCTCCAGATGGGAGTATAGAATCTTCACTCACTTTATAGGATCTGAACTAGGGTAATAAAAACCCGAAAGAAGTTTATTAGTTAACACTCTAGGTACTAGGTCATGCTGACAGACTCATGAAGATTTAATGAATATCTCAACAAGCATTTCAAGAATTCCTAACAATAATTCCTAACTTTACAGTTTAGAAAGACTTTCACTCAGGGAGAGGGTAACACAGAAAATTCACCCAATGGAAAACATGGTCAAGTGCTCTGATGACATGAATCTCTACCCTAAATAGGAAGGTGGTACAGGCTCATGTAATTCATAATAATCATGACATTAGCAAAATTATTGCTGCATCACCCTTGAAAGAATGTCCAAACTAAAGCAGTCCAATAAACAATATCTGTTTTGAAAGCACCAATTTGTGAAAAGACAAAATATTAACAAATAAATATTTTGTAATAAAAAAATGAATCTTGCAGATTCCGAGTTGTCTAACTAAAACCCTTCTGAAGATTCCATCTTATGGGCATTAGGGTGATTCTCCTCCTCATACTTTGAGTGGATCTCAGAAGTGACAGACAGCTTCAGCATAGAAGTTTAAGTAAAAAGATCCAAAGTGTTTTGAAAATGCTGTTTTAAAAGAGTGTTTGTTGAGCCTATCGGTTGACCCTGAAGCTAATCCTAAACTTTATGTGTAATAATCAACATAAATGCAGATTAGTGCAACCTGCAGGCAAAAGGTGTTGGGTGTGTGCTCCTTAGTTCCTCAGCTTTAACAGTCACTGGGGAGCAACAAAAAGCAAATGCAAGCACGTTCTGGATTTCTCACGAAGTTGTGCCACTGTTCTGCATGCTGCCTTTGCTCAGTCCCCAGTTTACATGATCATCACCCAAAACAAAACCCTCACCCACCATTAAAGCCCCACGCACCACTAAACCCTTACCCAACACTAAACCCTCACCCACCATTAAACCCTAACCAAACACTAAACCCTCATGCATCACTAAACACACACATCTCCATACCCTCTACCCTGTGTCCACATCACCCAAGGCCCCCTGAAGGATTCTTCAGCAGCGTCATGTACTGAATGTTACTCTCCACTTTCCTAGATGGCTTCAAGGCTCAGAAAAAGACGGACACTTGCAGAGGTGCATCAGAGGTTCCCATCACAATGCTTTTCCAGGTAAGGTCTCCTTTCCTTGCCTGAGGTAGAAATTTTTTCTCACTTTCTTCTTCTTTTTTTTTTTCCAATTGAATTAAGAGAGGAAAATCTTCCCATGTACATAATAGATGACTTATATAATTTCTTGCTGGGCAGACATAGGTGAGAGCCCATTACCAACTAAGAACTTGAATATTCAAGATGGCATTCATAGATGAGTATGTCAGCTACAAACTGTATGGGAGAGAGCTCTTCCTTACCATAGATGTTTTTTCTTCCCCAAATTAATTTTTAATTTGTAACCAAATGAACCAGAGGGCATGGCACCCAATTATGGGCCTTTTCCACACATATGTTGTATGCTTTACTTTGGGGTCATTATCTTGTCCACTGTTTCCTATCAGGTTTTGTAACATCATGAATGAAACAAGAGACCTGTGCAAACAGGACCCAACATGGCCTGACGCTCATTACCTTTTCTTTTTTGTAACTGCAGGCATCCTCAGGCACCCTTGAAAATGGTATGTATCGTGGAACCCCTCACTTGATGAGTAATTCAGATGATGAGAAATGTGGCACTGCCTTGCTGGCTTTCAGCTGGAGAGGTGCCCTGAATCCAGCTTCCTGCTGTGAATGAGAACAGAGCTTGAAATGGGAAAAATTGCTTTCCCAGATAAAGAACTGTGGTCGTATTCTGAGGCTCCTAGAATCAACTGTGTTCCCTTCTTGTGGTGTAGGATTCTCTACACAGGACTAGGAGTATCCATGTGTGAATCTATGGGGTGTGATTCTGAGTGTGTGTGTGTGTGTGTGTGTGTGTGTGTGTGTATTCTTGCATGTTTGTGTGTATTTCTGGATCTATCTTCTCCTATTGGCCAATGTCTACACTCTGATGCTGGAGACAAAGTCCTTCAAGCACATGTGTCAGGTCCTGGCTGAGAATGCCTTTCTCTAGCTCTGCACATTTAGGAATTGTAGGAGCACCTTTGTGCCCTGTCCTCACTGTCTATTCCTGGTTGGAAGAGCACTCCCTGAGTTAAAGGAGGTAAGAAATTTTTGTTCTGGAACTGCCACGTGTGCTGGAACGTCCTAGTGATGGGAGTGGGGTACACATCATTGAGCACATTTCTGGCTTCTGCTCTTCCCCCAATCCCAAATCCTCTGACCGGGAACAAAACCTGCATTTCTTTCATTCCCTCTTCTTGACCTGAGCTGCCACTTTGCATCTCTCGCTCTTTTTCTCTGAATCCCTGAGACCTAATGGTCTCCATAAAGTCTCTGTTGTTTTTTTTCCCAGAATTTCATAGCATTGGCGTCATGGAGTACACAGCTATTTCGGAAAGACTTGTTCCCCCGGCAATGCACGTAAGATTTTTTCTGTCTCTTTGTGATTTGGTACCTCATTAACATTTATCACCAGATAATATGTCATTGATCATTGGAACAAAGTTGGTTGGTACCGTCACCTCTTTCAGAACATCGTGGTGGCTTCTGGTTTGAGGACTTACGTGTAAATGTATCCTGAACCTTCCTGTGCAGGTTTTTCTATGGGTATCACTTTGAAATTAAACTAGATAAATACTTAGAATTTAGGTCACTAGGTTGTGTCATAAGACTATGGTGTTTTGTTGTTGTTGTTTTTCACAAGACTTGGGTAAAATTCTCCAGCAGAACCATGTGGTACTGTGCATTTCAGTTAGTATCTGCTTATTCATTGTCTGAAATAGACAGAGGCCTACTCAGTTTAAGCATTTTTTCTGAGGTTAGTTTTGCTACTTTGTGCCCTTGAATGAGTCCACTTCCCTCCATGTTTGGAAGGTCATCCCAGACACAGAAAAGTCATCCAATCTCTGAAGTTGGCCGTCATCGCCTCTCACAGGTCCACAATCCCAGGCCTGTGGCCATGTCCCTGAGCTAGGGTGGGATCTATGGGTTTACTGGAGGGACTGACAGCGCCCTTCCTTCCAGTGTTGTTCTATCGGAGACCAGTAGCATTGGTAGAGGCTGACAAGGAGAAAGGAAATGGACATCAATCAGGAGAACAAAATCAGGGCCTAATGGTTAGAGCAGAGAAGGAAGTCCATGCCATACACAGAGCATTGTGGAGACAGTGGAAGTCTGCACTTCCGCTGGGGAAGGGGATGACATGGGCCTCCCATCTCTGGGCACAGTTATGGAATTTGAGGGCTGGGAAAGCATGTGGGAAATCAGAGGCCCCTCCCTTGCTGCAGGGAGGAAGTGATCCAGGCTGTGGAGAGGACTCCAGAGATGAGCACACCAGAGCCTCTGGGGTTGGCGCCACAGCCCCAGGACACTGGGGCCTGAGTGCCCCCTCAACTCTAACTCTCCCCTTTCCTTCACATGACCCCCCCAACCCCCATCACCAGCTGCTCCTGACACCCTGAAGGTTATTTGGCCAATTTAACTGAAGCCGACAGAGGAGCCAGC
This sequence comes from Cacajao melanocephalus, assembly GCA_963573385.1. Taxonomy (NCBI): domain Eukaryota; kingdom Metazoa; phylum Chordata; class Mammalia; order Primates; family Pitheciidae; genus Cacajao; species Cacajao melanocephalus. The sequence continues at coordinate 26,471 of CAUYLG010018640.1, forward strand.
CATCTGCAGGTAATCGGTCTCCCACTCCCGCTTTCCCTTTTATGATTGTCTTCCTGAGGGGCCTGTTCTCATCTCAGCAGTTGAGGTCCTTGGGTCTTCAGTGTCTATAAAATTCTTCCCCAGTCCTCCCCAACATGTTCTTGGCATTGCCTTGGTTTCTGGCCCCCAGGCTGCAGCATTAAGTGGCGCTGAGCAACCCCGAATGGTCCACCTGGGGAGCCGGGCTGGGGTTGGAAGCGCTGGACCCCACCCTGCTGGAGGGGCCTCCAGGGAAGTCTGGGTCTGCTCTGGGCACCCACGACAGGGCTTTACCTGAGCTAGGGTGCTCTGAACACACACAGTTGTTCTCCTCCTTCCAGGTGGCAAGAGAGTCTCCTGTGCCACATCCAGAAGAGACGGAGAATGTGGAGGATGCAGAGGAGGAGAAAATGTGAGTATGGAGCAGGTACATGATGTGGAGGGCAGACAAGTACACATGTGCTCGACGGCTTCCCTCACTCTCTTGTCCCAACAGGGAAACCAGTGCATCGAAGCTCTAGAGAGGCAGCTTTTTGCCCCAAGGAGGCTTCTGATTATTTCATGTGCTAAACATGCCTGCAGGCAAGTGAAGGATGCCCTGAGAACGTCCTCCAGGGGAACAGATCCCATTCCCAGAAGCCCCTAAACCTGCTGGGCTGAGCCCTCCACAGGCTGCTTTACTGAGGGAGAGGATATAGGTGATGGCAGGGCCGCCGTGTACAGGATTCAGAGGGCCCTTCATTGTGTTCTTTGTCCATGGTGCCTCTTATGTTCATTAACACCTGAATCCTAAGGGCCCAGCCCTGCCCTCCCAACCCTTGAAGCCAACAGGGAGCATCACCAGTTCACCCTGAAGAGTCACTGGGGTTGACCTTGAATTCTCCTGTTTCATTCCTCCTGGGAAAAGCATGAGAAGGAGAGAGGCACCCCCAGGCACCTTGTCATACAAGCAAGCAGCCCACCTGGCCCTGCTTTGCATCCTGTAGGAACTTACTGGGTCCTGTCATCGAGTAGGGAACACTACAGGATCCAAGACCCTCTGGGATTTGCCCAGCCCTGGCACCCTGGGCTGACCCCACACCATTCCTCATGATGAGCTTGAAGAACTCTGAGCTGACCTCCTGACATCATTTCTCACAATAAGCTTGGAGATTTCTTGCATGTGGAGATTCTGGGTTTTGGTACAGGTAACTTTTTATGTATGTCACAGTCCAAAAAAACAAACAACTGAAGAGAAGTGAATGCAGTGCTCACATGGAAGGAGTTTGGTGCAGGCAGGACTCAAGTCACCTGTGTTTCTAAAATTCATTTTTCAATTTTGAAATTGAGATTATATATATGTACATGTATGTGTGTATGTGTGTGTATGTATACATCCTGTAATTTTACTCTTTAAAAAGCAATCTTCTGTAATCTTTGTATGCTTGAATATATTAAAGTGAGAAAATATGTTTTGCCACAGCATAATGCTATATTTTTTGATTATACTTTAAGTTCTGGGGTACATGTGCAGAACGTGCAGGTTTGTTACATAGGTATACATGGGCCATGGTCATTTGCTGCACCCATCAACCCATCATCTACATTAGGTATTCGTCTTAATGCTATCCCTCCCCTACCTTCCTACCCCCTGACGGGCCCTGGTGTGTGATGTTCCCCTTCCTGTGTCCATGTGTTCTCATTGTTCAACTCCTACTTATGAGTGAGAACATGCAGTGTTTGTTTCTCTGTTCTTGTGTTAGTTTGCTGAGAATGATGGTTTCTAGCTTCATCCATGTCCCTGAAAAGGACACGAACTCATCGTGCTTAGTATTCCATGGTGTATATATGGTACATTTTCATTATCCAGTCTATCATTGATGGGCATCTGGGTTGGATGCAGCCAACAAACATATGAAAAAAAGCTCATCATCACTGGTCATTAGAGAAATGCAAATCAAAACCATATTGAATACCATCTCACACTAGTTAGAATGGTGATCATTAAAAAGTCAGTCAACAGCATATGCTGAAGAGGAGGTACAGAAATAGGAATTCTTTTACACTGTTGGTGGGAGTGTAAATTAGTTCAACCATTGTGGAAGACAATGTGGCAATTCCTCAAGGATCTAGAACTAGAAATACCATTTGACCCAGCAATCCCATCACTGGGCATATACCCAAAGGATTATAAATCATTCTACTATAAAGACACATGCACACATATGTTTATTGTGGCACTGTTCACATTAGCATAATGATATTTTTAATAAAAATGCATAGAAAGCGTTGGTGGCAATGTTATCATAACAAAGTACTATGTAGAGGAACCAACACTATGTATAAGGAAATGCTCCTTGAAGCTGTGTATATTTAATGTGCAGGTGTCATGACTGGATCTTTTGAGGACCCAGGTGAAAGGACAGTGTCACAGCTCCATGAGGACTGCCTGGGCCAGCCAGCATGCCCAGCACCACGATAGCGTTGGCCAGCCAGCAAACACAGCACAATGAGGACTGCCTGGGCCAGCCAGCATGCCCAGCACCATAACAGCCTGGGGCCAGTCAGCACATCCGACAAAAGGAAGATGGGCTGAGCTGGCCAGCATGCCTATCACCTAAAAGAGATGCCAGCAAGCATGTCCAACACTTGGTCCTGCCAGCACATCCAGCACTATGAGGACAGCCTGGGCGAGTTAGCTCACCCAGCATCTAACAAGCACACCTAGTGCATGAGAAAAGCCTGGACAAGCCAGCACACAAATACCATGACAGCTTGGGCCAGCCAGAATGACTATCACCATGAGAAGAGCCTGTGACAGCCAGCACACATGGCACTGTGACAACCTGGCCTGGCCAGTACGTTTTGCACCATGAGCACAGCCTCAGCCTGCTACCACTCCCAGCACCTATGAATAGCCTGGGCCAGCCAGCATGCCCAATACCATGACAAAATCCTGGGCCAACCAACACTCCCAGAGCCATAGGACTGCCCAGCCCAGCCAACATGCTCAGCATAGCACAAACAGCATGGACCACTCAGCATGCCCAATACCACAAGGACAGCCTGGAGCAACCAGCATGCCCATCACCATGAAAATAGCGCGGACCAGCCTGCACAGCCAACACCATTAGAGCCTGGGCCAGCTGGTATGCCCAGCAGCAGAATAGCCAATGCCAGCCAACACACTCAACAACATGACTGCCTGGGTCAGCCAGGACACCTAGTACCAGGAGAATCCTAGTACCATGAGAACAGCTTGGACCAACCCACATGTCCAGCACCATAAGAGCCTGGGCCAGCCAGCATGCCCTGCCTCATCACGGCCTAGGCCAGCCAGCATGCCCAGCCTCATCACGGCCTAGGCCAGCCAGCATGCCCTGCCTCATCACGGCCTAGGCCAGCCAGCATGCCCAGCCTCATCACGGCCTAGGCCAGCCAGCATGCCCTGCCTCATCACGGCCTAGGCCAGCCAGCATGCCCAGCCTCATCACGGCCTAGGCC
>CAUYLG010018642.1:0-13202 GCA_963573385.1 Cacajao melanocephalus
CTATGTGTCTGTTTTTATGCCAGCACCATGTTGTTTTTGGTTGCCATAGCTTTGTGGTATGTTTTGAAATATGGTAGTGTTATGCCTCCAGCTTTGTTCTTTTTTCCCAGAATTACTTTGGCTATTTGAGGTCTTTTGTGGTTCCATATAAGTTTTAGGACTTTTTTTCTGTTTCTGTGAAGAATGTCATTAATTATGAAGAACTGACAGGAATTACATTGAATGTGTAGATTGCTTTGGGCAGTATGGTCATTTTAACAATATTACTTCTGATCCATGAGCATGAATGTCTATTTTTGGCCTCTTCAATTTCTTTTATCAGTGTTTTGTAGTTTTCCTTTCAGAGGTATTTTTGTAGCTATTGTAAATGGGATTGGCTCCTTGATTTCTTTCTCATTTAGTTCATTGGTCTTGTAGAGAAATGCTGCTGGTTTTTGTATGTTGATTTTGTATCCCACAACTTTACTGAATTTATTATCAGTTCTAAGAGTTTTTGAGTAGAGTCTTTAGGGTTTTTTTTACATATAAGATTGTATCACCTGCAGAGACAATTTGGCTTCCTTCTTTCCAATTTGGATGCCCTTTATATATATCCCTTTCCTAATTCCACTGGTTAGGACTTCCAGTATTATGATGAAACTATTGGCACATAATTGTATTACTCTCTTGCATGTTTCTTAATGCCTTGGGTGACGAATACTTTGAAAATCCTTAACTTTTCTCTATTAGCTATTGTACCAAAAAATATCTGGATTTAGGGAGATGAATATTCTGTCCTAGGTGTGAGAAAAATTGGGTCTCAGTTTCTCAAGTGTCCTCTACTTTCAGAAATTCTTGCTCTAAACACAATAAGAATTGGAAGTTGCCTGGATAGTATGCATCAAAGAAAACCAAAAGCTTTTTTGCTCCAAATTCCTTATCTTCTCTTCATCACAATAATTAGGAATACTACCACTTCTTTTTTAAAATTATATTTGTATTATACTTTAAGTTCTGGGGTACATATACAGATCTTGCAGGATTGTTACATAGGTATACACATGCCATGGCGGTTTGCTGCCTCCATCCCCCTGTCACCTACATTAGGTATTTCTCCCAATGTTATCCCTCCCCAATCTCTCCAACCCCTGCTATCCCTCCCCTAGCTACCCACCCCCAACAGACCCCAGTGTGTGATGTTCCCTTCCTTGTGTCCATGTGTTCTCATTGTTCAACACCTGCCTATGAGTGAAAACATGCGGTGTTTGGTTTTCTGTTCTTGTGTCAATTTGCTGAGAATGGTTTCCAGCTTCATGCATGTCCTTGCAAATGACATGAACTCATCCTTTGTTATGGCTGCATAGTATTCCATGGCGTATATGTGCCACATTTTCTTTATCCGGTCTATCGTTGATGGGCATTTGGGTTGGTTCCAGGTCTTTGCTATTGTAAACAGTGCCACAATGAACACACTTGTGCATGTGTCTTTATAATAGAATGATTTATAATCCTTTGGGTATGTACCCAGTAATGGAATAGCTGGGTCAAATGGTATTTCTATTTCTAGATCCTTGAGGAATCACCGCCCTGTCTTCCACAATGGTTGAACTAATTTACACCCCCACCAACAGTGTAAAAGCATTCCAATTTCTCCACGTTCTCTCCGGCATCTGTTGTCTCCAGATTTTTTTAATGATTGCCGTTCTAACTGGCATAAGATGGTATCTCAATGTGGTTTTGATTTGCATTTCTCTAATGACCAGTGATGATGAGCATTTTTTCATATGTTTGTTGGCCTCATAAATGTCTTCTTTTGAAAAGTGCCTCTTCATATCCTTCACCCACTTTTTGATGGGGTTGTTTGCTTTTTTCTTGTAAATTTGTTTTAGTTCTTTGTAGATTGTGGATGTTAGCCTTTTTTCAGATGTGTAGATTGCAAAAATTTTTCCCATTCTGTTGGTTGCCAGTTCATTCCAATGATTGTTTCTTTTGCTGTGCAGAAGCTCTGGAGTTTAATTAGATCCATTTATCTATTTTGGCTTTTGTTGCCATTGCTTTTGGTGTTTTAGTCATGAAGTCCTTGCCTATACCTGTGTCCTGAATGGTTTTGCCTAGGTTTTCTTCTAGGGTTTTTATGGTGTTAGGTCTTATGTTTAAATCTTGAATCCATCTGGAGTTAATTTTTGTATAAGGTGTAAGGAAGGGGTCCAGTTTAGCTTTCTGCACATGGCTAGTCAGTTTTCCCAACACCATTTATTAAATAAGGAATCCTTTCCCCATTGCTTGTTTTTGTCAGGTTTGTCAAAGATCAGATGGTTGCAGATGTGTGGTGTTACTTTTGAGGCCTCTGTTCTGCTCCATTGGTCTATATCTCTGTTTTGTTACCAGTATCATACTCTTTTGATTACTGTGGCCTTGTAGTATAGTTTGAAGTCAGGTAGTGTAATGCCTCCAGCTTTGTTATTTTTGCTTAGGATTTTCTTGGCTACGCGGGCTCTTTTTTGGTTCCATATGAAGTTTAAGGTGGTTTTTTCCAGTTCTGTGAAGAAGGTCATTGGTAGCTTGATGGGGATAGCATTGAATCTATAAATTACTTTCGGCAGTATGGCCATTTTCACGATATTGATTCTTCCTAACCATGAGCATGGAATGTCTTTCCATCTGTTGGTTTCTTCTCTTATTTCCTGGAGCAGTGTTTTGTAGTTTTCCTTGAAGAGGTTCTTCACATCCTTTGTTAATTGTATTCCTAGGTACTTTTTTCTCCTGGTGGCAGTTGTGAATGGGAGTTTGCTCATGATTTGACTCTCTGTTTGTCTGTTATTGGTGTATAGGAACGCTTGTGATTTTTGCACATTGATTTTTGTATCCTGAGACTTTGCTGAAGTTGCTTATCATCTTAAGGAGATTTTGGGCTGAGACGATGGGGACTTCTAAATATACAATCACGTTGTCTGTGAAGAGACAATTTGACTTTTTGACTTCCTCTTTTCCTAACTGAATACCCTTTATTTGTTTTTCTTGCCTAGTGGCTCTGGCTAGAATTTCCAATACTATGTTGAATAGGAATGGTGAGAGAGGGCACCCTTGTCTACTGCCAGTTTTTAAAGGGAATGCTTCTAGTTTTTGCCTATTCAGTATGATATTGGCTGTACATTTGTCATAAATAGCTTTTATTATTTTGAGATATGTTCCATTGTTACGTAGTTTATTGAGAGTTTTTAGCATAAAGCACTGTTGAATTTTGTCGAAGGCCTTTTCTGCATCTATTAAGATACTCATGTGGTTTTTGTCTTTGGTTCTGTTTATGTGATGGATTACGTTTATAGATTTGCGTATGTTGAACCAGACTTGCATCCCTGGGATGAAGCTTACTTGATCTTGATGGATAAGCTTTTTGATGTGCTGTTGCTTTTGGTTTGCCAGTATTTTATTGAAGAATTTTGCATTGATGTTCATAGATTAAGACTTTGGAGACCCCAGGTAAAGCACAAATATGCTGTATAGGAGAGGTGTCACATTCTCCATTTTAACTTACTATATTTTTCTTCAGCCCTAACAAACCCATGAACACTTCCAGTTAGATGTATAACCATAAGTTTCAAATAAAAATGGACTTACTTACTGGTTCTTGAGAAATCTATCAGTTCTGATTGTTTTATTTCAGATTTTATATTCTATATTTTATTCTGTGCCAGACAACTTACACCTAATTGCTCCTTCATATTTGCTTCCCTTTTGATTTGTGGTGTTTCATCCCTGATTGTAACCTTTGGTTAACTAAGGCAGAATCCCCAGCTAGGGCAGACTTGAGGATGTATTGATATCTACTAACCACAAATGATCAGGTAAACAATTAATTAGCAAGTAATAACATCACAGTCAGCATGCATTCCAAAAGCTTGGAAATTTAGTTGTTCCTTACTCTTGAAATTTGTATTGACTAAGATACAACTCCCTGGATTCTTGGCATCCATCTACCTCCTTATTATAAATCTAGAGGATGGTTAGGACTACTTAACAGTAAACCTAATAAAACTAATAAGTTCATTTTTCCTAATTCTATAAATTGGCCTTTAGAGATACCACTACATAGGGTATTTAGAGTAGAGGTAGTAGTGCAAAATTTAACTCAGCATGTTTAGCTCTCTTCATGCATTGTCTCCATTGGCTCTAAGATTGAGCATAATAAGTATTGATCCATTTACCTCACAGGGATTTTTTGTGGTATAATGAGCTGCTTGTATAAAGCTCCTTAGAGAATGCTGCTGCTAAGATACAGCATTTCTAAATGCATGGACAAAGATATTAATAATGGCCTTATCAAATAAGATTAGTACAGAGTCACACATAGCACCTCTTAGTATCCTGAGGAAAATCACACTTTTTTTCTTGTTTAAATCAAGGGAGCTTTAAAGACTTGATTCCCTTCTTCCCACTTATCCCAAGAAGATGGCTGCAAGGAACTCACAACATAGAAATGATGCCTGGACAGTCTAAAGCCATGGACGAATTATATCTCTGCTGTGCATGCTAATGCTTCACCCAGGATGGTTCCACATGGGGAAATGAAAGGGTTGCATTTATTCCATCTACACCCCTCTATAGCTCTGGTTGAGGCTGAACCGTGCTGCCCAACTTCAGTTGTCAGTTCCTGGAGGGAAAAAAGGCTGCCTGTTAGCTTATTTGATATCAGAGTCAAATTGACTACCTTAGTTATATGTGCTATATTTTGATGTTCCCTTTGAAACATTTCAGAAAGTTTTCAGGTTTACTTCTATTTCACAAAATTTAAAAGCTCAGATATCTAAAATATTAGCTTTGGTGTATATTTTAGAACAAAAAAAAATGCTTGTGTTCAGAAGGGGTTAGCAAATAAATATAATTCTTTCTAACTTTTGCTTCACAAATTAAAGCCTTGCTTTGTAACATATCCCAGGTCAATGTTGCCCTAACCTGAAAGTGAACACAAATCCCATGGGGATCGTGTTACACTGCAGTCTGACTGAGTAGTACTGTACAGGAGCTGAGGTTCTGCATTTCTAAACCACTCCCAAAGTAATGTCCACAGACCTCAACATGAGGGGGAGGGCTATATTGTCACACCAAAATGCTAACTATTCTTTAAATGTCTTAGAATATTTTAAAATAGAGAGAAAATAAATGGGAAAAAGAAAGTAACAAGACAATAAAGGAAATATGTAAATGTCTGGATTTTCAGACAACATCTAAGTGTTGGTAAACAACAAATACTTTATTACCACCAGGAAAAGCATTTCAAGTTGAAGGTAGGGTGATATTATAGGCCTGCATGTTTGATTATTCAAACTTCATACAAGAGAATAAAACTAGTATGAATAGCTGTAAAGGTTCTAAACATACATTCCATTTCAGTTCCCAGATGAGTAGTGATTTTTCACTCTCTCATTGTTCCTCAGGTAATGAGAAAAAAACTCCTGAAGTGTGACATAAATGGACTTCAAGAAACATTAGTGTGTAAGGACCAAAAAAAAAAAAAAAAAAAACCTTTAAGGTTATTGCAGGGAGGAGCATTTCATATTAGCAGAAATGGGAATAGCAAATGTTGAGAGAGAATCTTGTTTCTTAAGTGGGTCGGTTGATGAACTGTTCAAGTCTGCTCATCCTTATCCAAATGTTCTAAGGCATAAGGGTGCATCAGTGTTAGGTTGACTTGAATATTAGAATGAGGTGTCAAGAGAAATCTTCCCTGCTCTGTTTCTTTGAGGTGAGGAGAGAACTCTTGGATGAATCTAAAGGGAAAAATTGGCATCTCTTCATCTTTGAGTAAAAAATGTTGAATATTTGAGCATAATAACGAGGACCAGGCGGGGAGTTAGAATATTTGAGTTTCAATGCCAAAGCGGCTATTATCTAGCTGTTGGATCTTGGGCAATAGCTATAAGTTTCATTCTTTACAGGACTGCTCTAGATTAACATTTTCCACTGTGACAGGATGTTAGTTAGAGCTATGTGGAAAAATGTTGTCCATGGTCAAATGAGGTAGGCAGATATTGGGTTAAAGAGACTTCAACAGATTTCATTAGTGTCAAGCTTCTTGGATCCTTTGGATGGAGCCTTTGAATGTGAAGAGCAGGGCTTCCCAAAGTTATTTGATGTAGAACCCTTGTTTACAAGGACTACCTCACAAGATTAATGTTTTCTGGAACTTATATTGGAAAATGTAGATGATTTTTAAGGCTACTTCCAGTTTTAGCATAATGTTATACTACTAAAGTTAAATCAGGAATATATAGAAACCTACCTGCATAAAAAAAAACTTTAAAAAAATAAAACTAATCCTATTTTTAGTTTGTTCCTGTTTTAACTTGATGAAATTGGTTTTAGAAAGTAACTCTTTGATGTGATTTCAAAGTCAATGCACCTTAATGTAGAATTTGATTTGAAGAATACAGATGAGCACAAAAATTTTTGATAATTAAGAGAGTCACAACCATTAATATCTTAATAGACATGTTTTCCAGAAATTGATGTTTTTTTCTGAATTAACTTGCATTTTCACCCTTAAGTCAAATTTTTATCTTCCATTTAGCAGGTTTCATGTCCTCCTTTGTGTATGGCAATGTCACTTTCACATTTGGCCCGTTTTGTTCTTACAAGAACTTTCAAATACAAATTTTTTCTAATACAAGGTGGAATATTGATAAAACATCTTCAAAATGAAATAGTAATAGATGCAAGATAGAAAAATTAGCTTCATAGTAATGATGAGATACATATTTCTTAGAATAATATTATAAGGCTGAATTCTTGTTATACTTGAATACTGCTTGATAGTGGTATCCAATTTATTTGTATATTTGTTCCTTACCTTGTTCCAAGTATAAGTTATTATGATTATGTGTCTTTAATTTGAATCCAGGACTTAAAACTCATTGGCTTTCAGAGATTGAAAACCAAAGCCTCTTAATATCTCTGAAAGAGGAGACGAAAACCTTCGTTTTATAGATTAATCAGAATAGCAGAATTAATTCTAATATCTGAGTAATAGTCTTTATGTTGGGTGCATTTATTGAAAAGGCTAGAACAAATTCTAGGAGGTTTTGTTTATACCCCTGCCTAGAAACATGAGGGATACACAAAATGACCTCTGACATTGCCTTTCAAATTGTTATGAACTCTTCCATTAGAAAAACAACTTATTCACGGAAAAAAATATTTTTTTTTCTTTTAAAATGGGTTGTTTTCCCCCTTCAAATTGTGCAGTCATTATTTCCCGAGAAGCCTACCTTATAAAGTCATATGACTGATATTTAAAGGACAAATCACAGGGTTTTGACTGGAATGACATTTTATTGACTTTCTATGATTAAGGGATAAAAAGAAGATTGTGCAATTCCAGTCTTCCTTTGCCAGCTGCTGGTATTTTGATTGTAAATATCAAATTATATTTCCCTTTAGTGTTCTTTAAAAACATCCAGCAAATACAAGAATTAGAGGTAGTAATAGTTCAGGTGTTTTGCCATCAGCTGAGACCCCCAAATGGCTTAAGGACAAATGATCAGACTGTCATCCTAAGAACTTTTATTTTCCATAATTGATGTCAAGTATGTGTTTCTGCCACTATTCCCCACTTAATTACTTTTCTTTTTGATTAAACACATTAATGAGAAGAGACCTAATAAATCATGTGCAAAACAGTAAAGCACTTAATTAACATGTGTTTCCCTTATTGATGGTGATAGAAAACCATAGCAGTACTGAGTAGGCTCACAAGGGTACCTTCAACTGATACCCTAAACAAATATAAGGCCAAGAGCACAGTAGAGGAACTCTGTTCTCATTTAAGAACCAGTTGTGACAACAACTACAGATCATGATGTGATTATAGTCCTCTTTTTTTCTCTTTGACTCAAAGGATCTGTGCTCCCAGTTTAGAGAATGTAAACAGTATATGGGAAACAAATCAACAAATGCTGTGGAAGACTATTACTACTAATAGCCAGTACTTACTGAGTAGGTACTCTGCTATGTGTTTTAAAAGATTGTCTTATGTAACTCTTCACTGATGCACGTAGCTAGTGATCATTACTGTCATCATTTCAGAGAGGAAAAACTGATACATATAAATGGTCCAAGTTGCACAGCTAATAAGTGAGGTAGTCCAGTCAGTTTTATCCCATAGTCTAATTTGATTCACTGAAAGATGTTTTTTCACATATTTTCAGCTAATATGAAAGTCTGTGTGAGAATCATGAACCACTACAGAAATCCCCAGAATCAGATAACCTGAGAACTAGCAAGGGTTGATGTAACTGGAGAAGATTTCACAGCGTGATTAAAACGTAGCTACATCTTAACTTTGGTTGTGTGAGAATGGTAGACTGGGAGTTGAGGTAGGGGTTCTTTTTTGCCTCTTTATCTCATGTTCCAATTTTTTGTGATGTGGTCTTGCTGCTTTTAAAGTGAGAATATAAACCAACAAATAAATCTCTCCTCAATCTACTCTACTCAAGTGTGGACAGGTCCTGCCTCACCTAATGTAGTTTTTCCCAGAATAGGTGGCCAGATCAACTTCACTGTTAAAATAGGTTGCCTAGGCTTTTAAATCAGCTGTGGCCTCTGTAATCAAGTTTACTGATGTCTGAACACTGCCTCTCTTCAGTAAGGGATACCTGGCTGGTCAATCTATAGCTAACAGACATGCATGAAGACTTTCATCATTCCCTGATTCTAGATTCTTTTCAAGAGCATTGGGGATAGCAGAATGGAGAAACCTTTGACAATCTCATATGGCATCTCCTTTTTTCCCCAACTTTTATTTTATGTTCAGGGGTACATATGCAGGATGTGCAGGTTTGTTACACAGGTAAATGTGTGCCATGGTGGTTGGCTGCACAGATCATCCCATCACCTAGGTATTAAGCCCACACTTAGCTATTCTTCCTGATGCTCTCCTTCCTCCCACCCCCCTCCGCAACCTCTTTCAGTGGTGTTGTTCCCCTACCCCTATTGTGTTCATGTGTTCTCATCATTCAGCTCCCACTAATAAGTGAGAACAAGAGGTATTTGGCTTTCCGTTCTTGCCTTAGTTTGCTGAGGATAATGGCTTCCAGCTCCTGTGGCATCTTTTTTTTATGAAGGGTTGCTAGGTATGTTTGGTCAAATAATAGTAGGCATTGCTCTGGACTCACAAAGATTCTAATGAAGAAGGGGACTGATTCATAGGATCTGTACCATCAAATCTCAAACTTTAGCACCTTCAGACCAGGTACATTCTATGTATGTTAGGGAATGTTGGTGGGAATGATAATATAAGTATCTCAGCTCTGGTAAATACTCATATACAAGAGGAGAGAGAGTCAAGTTCTGGCAGCTGAAGTGAAGTGAACAGGGAGATCCTAAAGATGCTCATGACCCAGAGAAATTCCCTTGGACAATGGAGAGAGGTAAAGAGCTTCAGATGTGTCTTAGAATCAGACAAAAAAATGTTCTAAGAGGTTAAAGGACCCATGAAGAAATAAGAAAGGAGGCTGTAAGAAAACTAGAGAGGAGATTGGGGGGAAAGTTGCCTTTACTAGCTTGGCTCTTTTGTTTATTAACAATTGGCATTTTTTCATATGTTTGATGGCCTCATGTATGTCTTCTTTTGTAAAGTGTCTGTTCATGTTTCCTGTGAATACAATGAAAAGCTTCAGGCATTCTACCAATATTATGTTTTCTGTTGATTGTCTCTGCACTGTGCTAGTTTAGACTGGTTGTTGTGCAAGATTGCTGTACAGAATTTACTGTTATTTCCCATCACCGTCAATGAGGGAATTTTCCTGAACTTTCTCTGCTCTTCAGATCATCTGCTTCCTGAATCTCAGGTCTTCTTTATTGGATTATGGTAATTTTTTTCTTTGAGCATCTCTTCCAATAGCTTCCTGAGAAAATGTACAAGAAAGAAAATGTTTTAAGGTTTGAAAATGCCCCTACTCCACCCTCACATTTAATTGAAAACAGCTAGGTATAGAATTCTAGGTTTTTAATTCTAGGCATTTAAAAAATGTTTGGTCTACCTTTGATTTCATTATTAATACATCCAATGTCTTTCTTATTATTTATCCCCCAAATAATGCCAGTTTATTTTTTAATTTTTCATTCTTTTAGGAAGCATATAATTTTCACAGGATTCTGAAATTTGAGGACAATATGCCTTGGGATGGATATAATTTCATTCACATTGTGTGGAGCACTTTAAGAGAATCTGCCATCTGGAATGCTTTTAGGATGATGTCTTGAAATATTTGATGATTTTTGCTTTTCCATCTTATACGTCTCATATTTTGTTGCTTTTCTTTTTTATTTTTGATATTTAAAAATACCTGTATTCATATAATTTATTTCTTTGATGTGGATGTATGTTTGAGGGGACATGTACATGCATACATACTTTCAGATATCTCTTATTGGTTTTCTAGTGATTCCTTTCTTCCAATTTTTGGATAATTAGTATATACATATTCATTTTAGAAAATTAACAACATAAAGTGTTTTAGCATAAAAAGGCATTACTTCTTCACTTCTTCTACATGTATCCAGTCTTTTATTCTCAAAATAGGTGATTTTATAAGTCCTGCAGAGATTTTTATACAAATTAAAATGCATTTTTCTCCTCTTATACACAGAAGGGAGACTGCTTCCTTTCTTTTTGCACTTAATGAGACGTACATATCTTTTTTGGTTGCAGTACATAGGAAACTTCTTATTTTTTATATATAATCATTTACTTAATGAGTCCTCCCTTAATGAACATTTGATTACTCTCATCTCTTGTCTGACAATAATATTGCAATGAATAATCCTGCTTTTAAGCTGTGTAATGCATGGGCAAATATGCTGTAAGAAAATTCTCAACTGTGCAATTTCTAGGTCAAATGTTATACACATTTGCAATTTTGAGAGACAGTTGCAAAGCTGCATGCCATACTAAGCTTTGGATTTTTGTCAAGTTAAGAGGTGAAAAAATAAGGACATCAAAGCATATTTTTAATAAACAAATGTTCTTTGTCTTAGGGGGTTTATAATTTACAAAACTTATTCATCATATTCATTTCTTTTATGATGAATGAACAGTTTTATATTGAGAAATCTTTGTATTCTATTTTCTACAAATTTTTCATGTCTTTCACCAATTTTTTTTTTCTATTTAGGTATCATTTTCTATCAGTGTTTACTTTTTTTTTTAAAGAATACATTGGATAAATTAATTTTCTGTCTATGATGTGCTTTGTATTTTTTCCTATTTGTCATTTGTCTTCTGATTTTACTTATGGTGTTTTTATCTCCTTATGCAATTAAACAATTGTATGTATTCATAGTTAATGCATATTTTATGAGTTTTAAATTTTGTGTCATAAAGTGGTCTTCACCACTGTTATGAAATATTTTTCTATTTTCTTTGTTTTTATAAGTCTACTTTTACATTGAAATATTTATTCATTTGGAGTTTACCTGCTATTAGCTCTAACTTATGAATTCAACTTCTTACATTTTCCAGCTTATGAATCTAACTTTCTTATATTCCTATAATGTCCCTACATCATTCATCTTTTTCTACACTAATTCTGAATGTTAATTTAACTATTTCTTAAACAAACATCAATCAACTTTATTTTTAGATTTACCATGTCTTCTATGTCCAGAATATCTGACTTCTGGAGTTCTGAGCCATTTGCAGGTTTTGAGTTATAAAATGTTTCTTTGATATTTTTCTCTTATTTTCCCAAAACTGGCTACAAAGATTTAAGTTTCTAAGTTAGGTCAATCACTAAGAAATTTTCCTTTTTTCCCTATATTTTAAAATTTTTGTTGGTATATGTTCTTTTCTTTGTCTTAGGAGGTTTATAATTTAAAAAACGTATTCACTGTATTTTAGTGGAGCTTTGGGAACAGAAAAAGACAAATGCACATGTAAAAAACCTCTAAGTTTTAGCTTCATATTGATATACAATTATGCAACACTTGACAATGGAGGTACAGTCTGAGAAATGAATACCTAGGTGATTTCATTGATGTACCAAAATCAATGTGGGTACTTACACAAGCCTCGGTGATATACCCTACTGCACCTTCTATATGTTAGAGCCTATTGCTCCATGGCTACAAGCCTGTACAGCACATTACTGTGCTGAACGGTTTAAATGTATCTAAATTTAGAAAAGGCACAGAAGAAATACACTATAAAAGATGTGAAAATGGTACACCTGTATAAGGTACTTATTATGAATGGAGCTTCCAGGACTGCATGTTGCTCTGAGTCAGTGAGTGAGTGAGCAGTGAGTGAATGTAAAGGCCTAGGATGTTACTGTAT
This sequence comes from Cacajao melanocephalus, assembly GCA_963573385.1. Taxonomy (NCBI): domain Eukaryota; kingdom Metazoa; phylum Chordata; class Mammalia; order Primates; family Pitheciidae; genus Cacajao; species Cacajao melanocephalus. Next base: position 12,311 of record CAUYLG010018642.1, read on the forward strand.
ACTACCAAAGACTTTATAAACACAGTTAGGCTATACTAAATTTTTAAAAAATTCAATAAGTTAAACTTAGCTCACTGTAACTATTTTTACTTTATAAACTTTTAATTTTTGTCTTAACTTTTGACTCTTTTGTAATAACACTTAGCTTAAAGTGAGGCAAGAGGATAGGGTCTTGAGGCAGAAATCTAAGACTGATTCATATTGACTGGATATCAGAGGCTACTCCCTTTCAACCTGTCCTTTTTAATTTTTTAAAATTATATATATATATATACATATGTGTGTGTGTGTGTGTGTATATATATATATATAATTGCACTTTAGGATCTGGGGTACATGTGCAGAAGGATTGTTGCATACGTACATACATGGCAATGTGGTTTGCTGCCTCCATTCTCCCGTCACCTATATCTGGCATTTCTCCCCATGTTATCACTCCCCAACCTCCCTACCCTCCACTGTCCGTCCGCTATTCCCCCACAACAGACCCCAGTGTGTGATGCTTCCCTCCCTTTGTCCATGTGTTCTCATTGTTCAACACCCGCCTGTGAGTGAGAACGTACAGTGTTTGATTTTCTGCTCTTGTGTCAGTTTGCTGAGAAAGATGGTTTCCAGATTCATCCATGTCCTTACAAAGGATGTGAACTCATCGTTTTTTATGGCTGCATAGTATTCCATGGTGAATATGTGCCACATATTCCTTGTCCAGTCTATCATTGATGGGCATTTGGGGTGGTTCCAGGTCTTTGGTATTGTAAAATGTTGAACATATACAGCATATAATACTATGCAGACATAAAAAACGATGAGTTCAGATACTTTGTAAGGACATTGATGAATCTGGATACCATCTTTCTCAGCAAACTGACACAAGAGCAGAAAATCTTACACT
>CAUYLG010018643.1:0-58542 GCA_963573385.1 Cacajao melanocephalus
AGACTGCATTCTAGCCTGGGCAATAGAACAAGAATCCCGTTCTCTCTCCCTCTTTCTCTTCCTCTTTCTTTCTCTCTTACATTCTTTTCTTTCTTTCACTCTCACTTTCTTTCCTCTCTTTTTTCTTTCAAAAAAAAAAAAAGCGGGTGTTCTTTTTTTCTTGATAATCAAATCGCACCTAGGTCATTGCAGGAGACAGGTTGAAGGAAAACAAAAGTCAAATTAGAGCACATTCAGAGAATAACCATGGTGTTTCGAAGCCTCAAATTTATGCCATATGAATAATAATTGAGGTAGGACATGGTGGCTCACACCTGTAATCCCAGCACTTTAGGAAACTGAGGTGGGAGGATCACTTGAAGCCAAAAATTTGAGGCCAGCTTGGACAACGTAGTAGTCCCAGTTACTCAGGAGGCTGAGGTGGGGAGATAGCTTGAGTCCAGGAACTCGAGACTGCAATGAGTTATGATGGCACCACTACACTCCAGCCTGGGTGACACAGTGAGACCCTGTCTCTAAAAAAAAGAAAAAGAAAAAGAATTGAAGAAACAAATGGTGATTAATATGAAGAAGAGAAGACTTGGGCCTTATAATAGCGGTCTTTAAATATTTGAGGAATTCTTGGGTAGAATTGGAATGAGATGTATCCTCTGTCATTCCAAGGAAGAGACAACGAATGAGTTAACATGACAAACTGTCAAGAGCTATATAGAAAGATCATTAAGTCTCACAGTGTCATTTGGGGAATTTTTGTTGGGGGATTTAAGTATTAAACTATTTTTATATGAATATATATAATGTGTATATATATTATATGTTTATGGATAGTTCTGTCTCTTCCAGTAACTGTAAAAGTTTTCACTGTCTTAGAAGATGTTTCAACTGCATTTTTATGAATCTGACCTAAATACAATGTTAGTTTCAGAATTTTTTTGTCACTTAATTATGAATATTTGATTTTAGTTACTTTGTACCATTATGACTAGGAAATACTAATTTTTAAAGTCTTGGCCAGGTGTGGTGGCTCATGCCTGTAATCCCAGCACTTTGGGAGGCTGACGCGGGCGGATCACCTGAGATCAGGAGTTTGAGACCAGCCTGGCCAACATGGTGAAACCCTGTCTTTCCTGAAAATACAAAAATTATCCAAGCACGGTGGCGGGTATCTGTAATCCTAGCTATTCAGGAGGCTGAGGCAGGAGAATTGCTTGCACTCGGGAGGTGCAGGTTGTGGTGAACTGATATCACATCATTGCACTCCAGCCTGGGCTCCAATAATGAAACTCTGTCCCAAAAATAAAATAAAATAAAAGTCTTATAAATACAGTCTAATACTTCACCATTGGCAGAACTGAAGTAATTATTTGTTATTCACATTTCTTCAAAGAAAAACATTCAAGAATCAACTGTACAGCTGATAACACTGCATGAAATGTTAGAGGTAAGTGTCTTGTGTAGTTTATTTTGTCTTGAAGCTGTCTCTTAGTCATTTGTGAACAATTATACTCAGACTTGAAAAACAAAAAATACTGCTTTAGTTCTTAAGTATTCATCAGTCTTTATTAAATATATTTATTATAATGTATCTTGGTATAAAATTAGTTTCCATTGTACAATACTGAGAGGAATATTGTTAATTTTAAAAAATAATCAGAATTTAAAGTCTGTCTCTTAATCATTCCCAAGATTTATTACAGGCAAAATGTTTATCTAGGTATGAGCTGACAGGGTGAAAAAGTTTTTTTAATGACGTTATCTAATATTTACATAGTGAAATCCTATGCTGTTACATCCACTCTTTAATTGGTAGCTCTGTGCTCTATATAAAATATGTAATAAACATAAAGATTCCATCCACAAAGTTGTAGAAATTTTACAATTTTTCTTAAATAACATCAGTCTCTTTTCTCATAAGTACTGAGTTTTCTAACTTTCTCTGATTTGACATGTACCTTGTTTTATAAATATCCTTGACCTTTCCAAAAATGTTTTTGAACCTCAACCATATATTGTCAATTATATTAAATACTTTGGAAGATCTTGATATGACAATTCATGACAAATTGGGCAGAGAGGAAAATGAAATGGTATATGAAGAACAGGATATTTACCAATTAGTGTACCCTTTTTTTTTTAAGATCATTGGTAAATTTTGAAGAAAGAGTGATTTCAGAAAACTTGTTTCATTTAACTTAAGGAACTAGGTGTTAAAATCTCTTTTTGGCCAGCTGACTAGTTTTGGTTCCTCAGGATTTATTACAGAATATTATTGCTTTGAAAAGAAAATACAAATATTTATTAGATTCATAATTAGAATCTTGTAACATATTTCTAGCTAGTCTAGTTTATACTGAAACTAAGATGACTATTGTTTCTCATGGATTACTTAACCTTTTTTTTTTTTTTTAGTAAATATTGTCAGTCATGGAAATACTGAAAAGTATTACATGTGTAATTTTTGAGTAGGGTACCTAGTATGTGCCACATGTGTTAGGCCATTCTCATGTTGCTGTAAAGAAATACCTGAGACTGTATAATTTGTAAAGAAAAGAACCTTAACTGGCTCATGGTTTGCAGGCTGTACAAACATGACACTGGATCTGCTCAGCTTCTAGGGAGGCCTAAGGGAGCTTTTACTCATGGCAGAAGGTGAAGCAGGAGCAGCCAGTTCACATGGCCAGAGTGGGAGCAAGAGGGAAGGGGAAAGGTACCACACACTCCTTTAAACAACCAGATATTGTGAGAACTCACTATCATGAGGACAGCACCAAGGAGATATGCTAAAGCATTCATGAGAAATTCATCCTTATGATCCAGTTACCTCCCACCAGGCCCCACCTCCAACATTGGGGATTACATTTCAATATGAGATTTGGCAGGAGACACACCTAAGGTATATCAGCATGTAAAACTTGGCATTAGAATCCTACGTTTGTCTTCAAGGCTCATATTGTCAGCAATAAAGGAACTAATATTAAAACTGCAGATAGGTTAAAAATAAAACAATATAATTAAAATTAGAAATACAAAATAGGAAAGATTTGTACTAAAATAATCCATGGTTTTAAAATACAAATAATATTTAATTCTTTATCATGATACTCAAATGAGGCCAAATCTGTTTTTCCCACAGGATGTGGGACTTGAAATAATTAATGATAGTTGAAAATTTTATTTCAAGAAATAAGATATTGATACAAAATTAATCAAGATTAGAGCTTGATGGATTAATTTTATTTCTATGACACTTTATAATTGTATAAATTATGCATTTTCTTTTCCATGTTCCTTAAAATAATAGCATCTTTCAGTTAAAAATTTGGCCTGACAATTCAGAGATACAGGTAATCCAAGCTCCACCACTGCTTATGGGCCCACTGAGGAATCTCTTTAATCTTCTGGGTTCCAGTTTTGTAATTTGTGAAGACACTGTAAGATAACTAAGGAGGCAAAATAATAAATGATCTACATTTAGCATTTTTCACTGTTTCATAACATTAGTATTCAAACATTGTAACTATTTGTTTCTTGAAAAAATTTTTATAATGGCAGTGTATTTGGGAAAGACAGCTGATTCTCGGTTCACATTAGCAAGCTTTCCCAGGCTTGTTGGATCACAGAACCCTGTTTTTCAGGAACTAAGAACATCTTTAGGGAGACTAATTCTATGGAATGCAGTCTGGAAAATGCTAGCCTATAGAATTTAATGCAAATACTCAAAAAACTTCTCAATTTGTGGTTGTAATTCCACTATATCCTTAATGAAGAAATCAGGGATACTCAGGATGAAGTTGAAGGAAGTGATGATAAAATTGACTGTTTTGAAGATTTGTCAGAAGAATAGATGTTTTGTGGGGGACAGGACTAGTGATTTTTCCTTCAAGTAAAAAGACACATTTGCTCACTTTTTAACTTTTTGTGTATTTTGTTAAATGTTAATTTTTTTCAAGATTTTTGTCTTTATCCTAAAGAAGATACTAATCCCAAGAGAAGTGAGAGAATTGTAAATTCTTTCTAACCAATTTTTAGGAAATGTTTTCAAATTTTAAGATACAGAAATTCACTTGAAAGCTTTTTTTATTCTCTAATGTCCATAGTTCTTTAAAAAAGGAAATTCAAATTTGTAGATTAAAAGTATTATATAAACAGTTGTTGAAAGAGAAAAGAGGTCAGTATTCTTTGACAAAAAACTTATTACAGCTAAATTGACTTTTTCCCAAGTAAAGTATACTTTGAATGATATTTTCTCCTAGATTCTTATAAATAGATTATTTGATGTTCCACATGATCCATATGTCAAAATTAGTGATTCCTTTTGGCCACCTTATGTTGAGCTGCTTCTGCGTAATGGAATTGCCTTGAGACATCCAGAAGATCCAACCCGAATAAGATTAGAAGCTTTCCATCAGTAAAAGGATGTTTTCTTTTTTCGCACAGTAAAAAAATCTTAACATTCAAGTATATTGGAACCACAGGACTATTTGGATAAAAAAACATTATTTGCAAATTAATTCACATAGTCCATCTTCCTTTTATTGTTAAATGACATATGCTGTCATCTGTTATTCTCTTTTGCATTGTCCTTTCTTATTCAGTCAGTGCTTTGGTGTTTTAAATTATATGGCCAAGAATGCAAGTAGATATTGTTCTAGACATAAAACATTTAATATGCCTTATGCAATATTCTTTAGAAAATTATTTGTTAATTTATAATATTGCCAATATTTTCTTAAGAAGTATAACAATATCTTTTATGCATTTTCAATTCCAATTGGTGCTTCTTTATATTTAGAAATTATAATGGGAAGGTCATTTAATTTGCAGATGGTTTTAAAATTGAGGTAATATCTGATGTAGAATGTGGCATAATTTAAAAATACTTAGCAAATTTGTTTCATGTGTACTGCCTTATTTCTAGATTTGTTTAAAATTGAAATACGAAAAACTAATGGATAAAGCCAACATAAAATTGATATTTTAGTTTGTATTATTAATATACAGTGTGACCTTAATATTAGTCCACTCTGATTCTGCTTATTATTACCAACAAAATTGTATTCATGACATTTTATTAATCCTCTGTGAATTTTCTGTAAATAAAATTATTTCTAAAAATCTCTAGCTATTGGTGATGTGGCATATTTTTATAAGTAGAAAATATTTTTTAAAGGTAGATAAATTAAGATATAGGACTCATTTAGTATTACATTAAAGCTAAACTAGAGAATCATAAATCCATTTAGTATCATTAGTTTTCTAAGAGAAATTTGTTTACTTTTTTACTTGAAAGTGCTTTCTGCTGTGTATTATCCAGGTTTCTTGCTTATCTTTAATTACTTCATCTTTTCTAAAGTAAACAAATAATATTCCAAGTATACCAAATCCCTCTGTAGAAAATGCAAGTACTATTATATTTTAGGGAATGTAACTCTTTTAGGGGAAGATGATATATAAAGTACCTCCTAGAATACTCTAGTTCAATGTTTAAGGAGGGAGCAACTTCTTACTCTTTGAAGTTGCTGGAGAGGGAAGAAATGGCAGTGTGGGTCTGACAAGAATTCTTCAGCGAAGATGGTACTGTTGTTCATGAAGCCCTAGCAAAACACTTTTGGTGTTTGCTAATGAAAACATTAAAAATATGTAATCTGGCCGGGTGTGGTGGCTCACGCCTGTAATCTCAGCACTTTGGGAGGCCGAGGTGGGTGCCGAGGTCAGGAGTTCAAGTCCACCCGGGCCAACATGGTGAAACCCCATCTCTACTAAAAATACAAAAAATTAGCTGAGTGTGGTTGTGCATGCCTGTAATCCCAGCTACTCGGAGCCTGAGGCAGGAGAATCACTTGAACCTGGGAGGCAGAGGTTGCAGTGAGCTGAGATTTCGCCACTGCACACCAGCATGGGTGAGGAGCAAAACTCCGTCTCAAAAGAAAAAAAAAATGTAATCCTTATGCTTGCAATGCCTATCAATAGACTGTATTTTTCTAAAAGTTTTTATGGGTGTGTCAATATGCTACCAGTTGCTAAATGTAGTGTACCAAATACTTTATTGCATTTTATGACATGTTGACTCAAAAATTAATGGAAAGTTGCATGCTAATAGCTTACTTTTAATATTCTTAATACTTTCCCTAGTTTATTGTTTATCCTCCAACTTTGTTTTGATGGAATCTTGCTTTTTTTATCATGTAGAGATGAAAAATTTTTAACTTAGTTTTGATTATACAAAAAATTAATGCAGATAATAGAAATAAATCTGAAATTTCCTTTGATATTTCCTATCTAGGTCCTCTCTGCCTGGGATAACCACTATTTGATACATGCTATTATTTTTCATGTTACATTATTATTCTCTTCTGCTATTTGACTGTGTCCAGAAGTTCATTCATTTTAATGAATCTTGTTTTGCAGTAATCAGAGAGCCAATTCACATGATGGTGAATTGTTATGTATTTGTTTAATCCTGGTAAGAGAGCAGAGACAATGGAATCATACAAGATGCTGGATTAAAATTACAGAAGGCAGAAAAGTGGAAGATAAAAAGAACAAAAGAAAAGCAATTAATGGGAAACATTAACAAATATAATAATTTATATCAATTAGTTTAAATGTGAGTTGCTTAAATACACAGATACTGTCACAGTGGATTAAAGGACAAGACTAAAAAGAAAACCACTTTAAAGATGGAGAAAGATTAAAAGTAAAGAGATGGAGAAAGACACATCATGTGTTATGGACGGAATATTCATGTTCCTCCTTGCTCCCCAAATTTATATGTTGAAACCCTAACTCCTAGTGTGATAGTATTTGGAGACAGGGATCTTGGAAGATAATTAAGGTTAGATGGCACCATGACTAACATAAGATTAGTACCCTTATAAGAAGGGACGTAGAAAGCTTGCTGTCTTTGCCATGTGAGGATACAACTAGAAGGTAGCTGTCTACAAATGAGAAAGAGAGCCTTTCCCAGAAATTGACTGTGCTGACACCCTGATCACAGACTTTCAGCCTTCAGAAATTTGATAAATGAAAATATCTGTTGTTTAAGACACCCAGTGTATGGTATTTTGTTATAGTAGCCTAGATAAACTATCATATCAAACTACATTCATCAGAAGAAAGCTGGAGTAGCTATATTAATTTCATACAAAGCTGACTTCAGAACAAGGCAAATGATCAAGTATTATGAGAGGCATCATATGGTGATAAAGGGGTAATTAACATTAAAAAAAAAGATACCATAGAAAGTATGTCTTTGACTACAAGGGAATTAAACTAGAAATAAATAATGAAAATACCTGGAAAATCCCAAAATATTTGGAGATTAAGGAACACACTTCTAAACACATGGGTCAAAGAAGTGTCAAGAGAAAATACATTTTGAACTAAATAAATGAAAATACAAGTTATCAAAATTTGTGAGATGCAGTAAAAGCAGTGGCTAGGGGGAAATTTGTAGTATTGAATGCATATATTGGAAAATGTGAAAGATCTAAAATCAATATGCATCTACCTTAGGAAATTAGAAAAAGAATAGCAAATTAAATCCAAAGTAAGCAGAAGAAATAATAGAGTAGAAATCAATAAAATTGAACCAAAAACAACAGAGAAATTCAATGAAACAAATGAAATTCAGTGAAAAGTTAAAATTTATAAAACTTTTTGTCATACCAAAAGTAAAAGCAAAACTTATTGAAATCAGAAATGAAAAGAGGTGCCTTTATTACTGTTCTCATGAACATTAGGACATTAGAAAGATAATAAAGGAAGGTTAGCAACTCTAAGTGTGCAAATTTGATAACAGATGAAATGGACCAATTCTGTGAAACCTCACAAGAAGAAATAACTGCTTTGCATAAACTTACAAAATAAATTCAATCAATTATGTACTTCCAAAACAAAGCATTGGTCTCAAATGTTTTCACTGGTGAATTCTACCATTCAAGGAGAAAGTGATGCCAATTTTGTACAATCTGTTCTAGAAAATAGAAGCAGAGGAAATGCTTTAACACATTCTGTGAGGCCACATAACCCTGTTAACAAAATTAGGTAAAGCTATTACAAGAAAGGACAACCACAGACCAGTATCTCTCATGAACATAGCTGTAAAAATTCTCAACAAAATATTAGCAAATCTAATACAACAATATATAACAAAAAAATACATACCACAGTCAAGTGGGATTTATTTCAGGTGTGCAAGGCTGGTTCAACATAGAAATCAGTTCATATAATTTATTACATTATCACACCAAAGGAGAAAAGTCATATGATTGTATCAATAGATATGGATAAGCCATTTGACAAAACCAACACCTATTTATAATAAAGATAGACAAAATTATCAACCAGCTAGGAGTATAAGGAAACCCTCAACTTCATAAAGAATATCTACAAAAAAAATCCTACAGCTAACATACTTAATGGTGGGACATCAGATGCTTTCCCTCTAAGAACAGAAAGAAGGCAAGTAGATTGCATCATTCCTGTTTAATGTTGCACTGGAAGTTCTTGCTAATGCAATAAGACAAAATTCCTGTGTCTCAGTGAAAAATAGTTTGGAACTAAAATCTGAATATAGTAAGTTTACAGAGAATGTGATTCATACACATGCAATTGCTTTCTTATATATACCAGGGATGAACATTTGGAATTAGAAATTTAAAACATTTACATTAGCACCAAAAGAGAGTAGAGAAAGAAGAAAGAAAGAAGGAAGGAAACCAAAAAATCCTTTGTACAAGATCTATATAAGGAAAAGTATAAATGTCTCATGAAGGAAATTGAAGATAGAAATAAATAGAAGGATATTCTATGTTCATGGATAGGAGACTAAATATTGTTAAGGTGTTATGTCTTCCTAACTTTATCAATATATTCAATGAAATCTCAGTAAAAATCCCAGCAAGATACTTGTGCATATTGACAAAATTTTAAAGTTAATGAGGGAAAGACCCAGAATAGCTGCCAAGATTTTTAAGAAAAATAAAGTTGGAGGACTGACATTGACTTTGGTGACGACTTTTTAGCTACAACACCAAAAGCATGATTCATGGAAGAAAACAGTAAGTTGGACTTTATTAAAATTAAAAAACTGCTCTGTAAAGGACATTGTTAAAATGAAAAGATACCCCACAACCTGGGATAAAAACTTTGCAAAATATATCTGATAAAGGATTTGTATCCACAATATACAATGAACTCTTAAAACTGCAATAAGAAAAACTAATAAAAAAGTAGGTTAAATATCTGAGCAGGCACCTCACAAAAGAAGATATAGCAAATAAGCATGAAAAAGTTGTTCAACATCGTATGTCATTAGAGAATTGCAAATTTAAATAATGAGATACCACTACATGCCTACCATGATGGCTAAAATTAAAATATAGTACTAAAGGCTGACAAGGATGTAGAGCAACAGGAACATACAGCCACTTTGTGCTACAGTTTGAGTTTTTTTTACTAAGCTAAATGGGCTTACTGTAAGCATACCTTGAAAATACTGTGGGTTTGGTTCCAGACAATAAGCCACTTTTTTTGCTTATCCATGGCAAGTAACTCCTCATCTGTTCAAGTTGTATCATGAGATTGTAGCGATTCAGTCACATCTTCAGACTCCACTCCTAATTCTAGTTCTCTTGATATTTCTACCACATTTGTAGTTACTTGAACCCCTCAGAGTCATTTATGAGGTTTAGAATCAACCTCTTGCACACTCTTGTTAATGTTGATATTTTGACCTCCTCCCATGAATCACACATGTTCTTAATGGCATCTAGAATGGCAAATAATTTCCAGAAGGTTTTCAATGAACTTGAAAACCCAGATCCATCAGAGCAGCCATCTCTGATCTTTTTGGTACCAGGGACCAGTTTGTGGAAGACAAGTTTTTCCATGACTGGGGCGGGGGTTGGGGGAGTGGTTTCAGGATGAAACTGTTCTACCTCAGATTGTCAGGCATTAGATTCTCATAAGGAGAACACAACCTTGATCCCTCATGTGCAGTTCACTAAATGGTTTCTGCTCCTATGGGAATCTAATGCTGCTAATCTGACAGAAGGCAGAGCTCAAGCGGTAATGCTTGCTCGCCTGCTGCTCACCTTCTGTGGTGTGGTCCAGTTCCTAACAGGCCATCGACTGGTACCAGAGCACAGGTTGAGTAGATTTTAGTATAATTCTTAAGGGCCCTAGGATTGCTGGAATGGTAACTGAGCATTGGTTTTAAGGTCACCAACTGCATTAGCTTTTAACAAGAGAGTCTTTCTGTCCTTTGAAGCTTTGAAACCAGGCATTGACTTCTCTAGCTATGAGAGTTCTAGATGGCATCTTCTTCCAATTGAAGGCTGTTTTGTCTACATTGAAATTTTGCTGTTTAGTATAGCCACATTCAGTTATCTTAGCTAGATCTTCTGGATAACTTGTTGCAGCTTCTGCCTTAGCACTTGTTGCTTCCCCTTGCACTTTTATGTTATGGAGATGACTTCTTTTTTTAAACTTCGTGAACCAACCTCTGCTAGCTTCACACTTTTCTTCTGTAGCTTCCTCACCTCTCTCAGCCTTCATAGAATTGAAAAGAGCTAAGGCCTTTTGGATTAGGCTTTGGCTTAAGGGAATGTTGTGGTTGTGTCTTAGTCAATTTTCTGTTGCTTATAACAGAATAACTAAAACTGGATAACTTATAAAGAAGAGGAATTTCTTTCTACAGTTATTGAGCAAGAAAGTCCAAGGTTGAGAAGCTGCATCTTGTGAGGCCTTGCTGCTGGTGACTCTGAAGAATCCCAGAGTGTTACAGGGCATCACATGGTGAAGGGTCTCAGAAGAAGTTCTCTGTTCCTCTTGTTATAAAGCCACCAATCCCATTCCCATGATAACCCAATACTTCATTGAATAATAAATGGAGTAAGCCATTTTTCATTCATTAGAGCACAGTCCTCGTGACCTAATAACCTCTTAAAGGTCCCGCCTCTCAATACTGCCATGTTTTGTGGATTAAATTTCAACATGGATTTTGGAGGAGACAATCATTCAAACCATAGCAGGCTGGTTTGATCGTCTCTCCAGAAAACTACAACTTTCTCCATTGATCAGCAATAAGGCTGTTTCACTTTCTTACCATTTATATGTTTGCTAGAGCAGGACTTTTAATTTTTTCCTAGACTTTTTAGTTGTATTCACTACTTGGGTAACTACTTGTGCCAGAATCCCAGATTTTGTCCTGTTTTGACTTTTGACATGACTTTTTCACGAAGTTTAATTCTTTTTCAGCTTTTGATACAAAGTGAGAAATATGCAACTCTTCTTTCATCTGAACACTTGGAGGTCACTGTAGGGTTATTAATTGGCCTATTTCAATATTGTTGTGTTTCAGGTACTAGGGAGGCTTAAAGAGAGGGAGACAAGGGAGTGGCTGGTTTGTGGAGCAGTCACAATACACACAACATTTATTACTTAAGTTCACTGTTTTATATGGATGTAGTTCTTGATTCCTCCAAACAATTACACTGATTGCTGATTACACATCAGAATAACAGACATAATAATAATGAAGAGTTTTGAAATGTGAAAATTATCAAAATGTGACATAGAGACACAAAGTGAGCGTGGGCTGTTGGAGAAATGGTAGTGGTAGACTTGCTTAACACAGGGTTACCAAAAACCTTTAAAGAGAAACTCATTAAAATAAAGCATGCCTTTATATGATTTAGCAAATCACTCCTAGGTATTGGCCCAAATGAGTTGAAAATGTGTCTATACAAAATCCTGCATATGAATGTTTATAGCAGCCTTAGGTATTAATTGCCAAACACTGGAAGCAGCACAGATATTCTCCTGTTAATAAATGGATAAACACAAAGGTACATTTGTACAATGGAATCATATTTTGCAAAAATATTTGGAGCTATGAAGCTATGAAAGAAACATGGAAGAACCATAATGCCAGTTACTCAGTTGGAGAAGTCAGTCTCAAAATGCTATATGCTATATGATTCTAACTATATGAATTTTGGAAAAGGCAAAACTATGGAGGTGGTAAAAATATCAGTGGTTGCCGGAGGTTGAGACTGGGAAGGAAGAACTAAAGCAATGAATAGGTTATTCCAATGAGGACTAACTTTCTTAACATAGAGGTGAGACCAAGCATATTATTTATAACTGAGTATCTGCTTAACTCACAAAGCAAAACCCAAATGCTGTATATAGGAGATAACACCAATACAAGATGATTCAGAAAGGGTAAACATAAAGGGATGGGGAAAAGTGTATCAAATGGAATTCTTTTGCCCATGTTTAAAGTGAGTGGTGTTATTGAGTTTTAAGAGTTTTTGTATATTTTGAATACAAGTCCCTTCTTAAATGTATGTTTACAAATAGTTTCTCTCAGTCTGTGGCTTGTCTTTTTATTTTCTTAATGGCATCTTGAAGCACAAAAGTTTGAAATTTTAATGACGTTCTATTAATGGTTTCTTTCATAGATTGTGTTTTTGGTGCCATATCTAAAAACTCTTTGCCAAACCAAGGCACAAGATTTTATTCTAGAAGTTTCACAGTTTTAGCTTTTTTTTTAAGATGGAGTCTCACTCTCTCACACGCAGACTGGAGTGCAGTGGCACCATCTCAGCTTACTGCAACCTCTGCCTTCCAGGTTCAGGCGATTCTCCTGCCTCAGTCTCCCAAGTAGCTGGGATTACAGGCGCCTGCCACCATGCCTGGCTAATTTTTGTATTTTTAGTAGAGATGGGGTTTTACCATATTTGCCAGGCTGGTCTCCAACTCCCAACCTCAGGTGATCCACTCGCCTGTCTCCCAAAGTGCTGGGATTACAGGCGTGAGCCACTGCACCTGGCTCATAGTTTTAGCATTTATGTTTATCTATATGAACTATTTTGAGTTAAATTTTGTGTAGGATATGATATAAGGAGATAGTTTTGATTTTAATACATAGAATAAAATAAATATCCAAGTTCATAATGATATAAAATTACAATCAAATAAATGGGAGAAAATGGATAATTCTTCCTTATAGAAGTATTACAACTAATAAACATAGAAGAAAAGTTGTCTTTAAGCAAGTATTAAGTATTACTCTAGTAATAATTTTGTAGACATACAGTAATAATTTAGCATCTTCTCAAGGATGCTAAAATTAGTGGGTGAAAATTCAGAATGAAATAGGATATTTGCATCATCTAAAATTATATTTTATATTTATTACTTACACAGGGAAATACAGTACCTTTATAGTGGAGAAACCCAGCAGACACCATCTTAACCAAGTGGTCAAGTTTAATATCACAGGTAATCAGATGTCTCAATAATGAAAATCTCTTGATATGATGTAATTAGACATAACAGGCCGGGTATGGTGGCTCATGCCTGTAATCTGAGCACTTTGGGAGGCCGAGGCGGGTGGGTTACGAGGTCAGGAGATTGAGAACATCCTGGCCAACATGGTGAAACCCTGTCTCTACTAAAAATACAAAAATTAGCTGGGTGTGGTGACACATGCCTGTAATCCCAGCTACTCTGGAGGCTGAGGCAGGAGAATCGCTTGAATCAGGGAGTTGGAGATTTGAGTGAGCCGAGATCGAGCCACTGCACTCCAGCCTGATGCCAGAGCAAGGGTCTGTCTCAAAAAAAAAAAAAGAAAAGAAAAGAAAAGAAAGACACAACACTGTTTCTGTAGTATTACTGACAAAAATGCATAATCTCATTCTAATCATGAGAAAATGTCAGACAAATGCAAATGAAGTTATCCTATGACATAAGTGACCAGTACTCTTCAAATGTGTCAAGGTTAGGAAATACAAGGAAAGCCTGTGAAACTCAAATGGGAGGAAACTGAAAATAAATAATAATTACTTGTAAGGTGGGATCCTACATAAGTTCCTTTAATGGAAAAAGGACAATACTGGAAAAATTGGTGAAATTTGAATTGGGTCTTCAGTTTAGGTAATACTATTATATCAATGTTAGTTTACTGGTTTCAGTAATATAATTATTGTAAAATATTACACATAATTTTGTCATGATAACTGACTCGGAGCTTATAGATGGGGCAGACTGAAGCAATTTAAAATGTTTTAGGTGGGGAGGGGCTAAAACAGAGTGGGAGTAAGAGAATAAAAATGACAAACTTTAAACATAACACTTTTCTAGTAATATGCCCATGCAAATAAAAATCTTAAATAAATGAAGGAATCTAATGCAAAGATAGCCAAGGCAAGCAAATTTTGTTGTTTGGTTCTTCTTACTTTCTAACAGAATTGATTTTTGTTTGGGTGACTCACTCTTGTCTACACAGCCATGCATTTAGCTGAACCAAACGTGCTTATCTGAATCCTCTTTGGTGATTTATTAAAGACTATATTTGATTCAATATTTACTTGTTATGTATCTTCTGAGGAACTTTGGGGCAACATTTTCTTCACTGATTTAAAAAATGCCTGGAAGAAGTGGCTTCTCTTATTCTGGTGGATATTACTTGGTCTGCATGTGACATCTGGAACTACTTAGCCATTTTGTAACCATAAGGAGAGCTTGCCATGGACAAATCTGGCATGTTTAATATGGCAGAAATAAAAAAGAAAAAGAGCAAATTTTGATAATGTTATTGAGCAAGTGAATTAATTTATTCTAGAGCTTTCCTACTTGGGAACATGATACATAAGATAATAAATTTTCCTTCTGGTTTAAGTCAGTTGAGACAAGGTTTTATGTTACTTGAAACTGAAAGCATCTTAGCTCGTAGCAACACCTAACAAAATCATCAAGTGGAATATTTATTTAGTCTTGATAAAATTAGTTTTCTAGAATTGTATGACAGAGGCTTTAAGATGGGTATTTTGAGGATGTTTGGAAACACAAATTTATTTTAAAAGACTTTTTTTTTTTTTTTGAGACCAAGTTTCTCTCTGTTACGCAGGCTGGAGTGCAGTGGCCTGGTCTTGGCTCACTGGAACCTTCACCTCCCAAGTTCAAGCGATTCTTGTGCCTCAGCCTGCTGAGTAGCTGGGATTACAGGCACGCACCACCATGCCCAGCTATTTTTTTTTTCAGGCAAACTACCTTGTTTTATTGGATTTTGAGTAAAAACAACCTTGTCAGAGTTTCCAGGCAGACTCCTAAAAAGCATTAGCAGATCTGGACCCAGGTAGGCCAGGCACAAGGAGGTCCCTCTATCAGGTTTTGAGGCGGGTCGAGTGCTGAGGTAGTGGGGGCTGGGAGGATCACGCTGTCATCTTGCTGGGTCTTTTGTCGTGGGTGCTGGGCTAGGAGAGTGGGCGGCTGCCAGAGGGGAACAGGGCTGTCAAAGCGTTCTGGGCGTTGACTGTGCACTGGTGGCTCACAGGTCAGGTGGTGGGGCTCGGGTTCTTGGCCACCTTATATTTCTGCAGGTTCTCAAAGTGGGCCAAGGATTTGCAGTGGGAGAGCTGAGCCCCTGAGTTGCTGTGATAGAACTTGTGGCAGACACGGCAGACGTAGCCCATCACAGGCACCAGTAAGTCCACACCATAGGCAGTATTGGGGCTGTAGGTCTCTGAGCCCTTCCACTCCTCTATGGATATATCTCTGGACCTCACCTGCTTGCAGAATTCCTCCTCAACGTCAATCTCTTCTTCATCCTCGTCATCCTCTTCCTCTTCTTCATCACCCTCAAAGCAACCCACAGTGTCCACTGTAATGAAGTGGTCCTCATCTTGGCCAGCAGTCTCCTTCTCAAGCTCCTTGGTTTTGTCCTTATGCCCCTAGAATTTCACATGCTCCACCAACTTGCGAGGAGTTTTGAAGTAGCTGTTGCAAATGGTGCAGAAGGGTCTCAGGAATTGTTTGGCGATCTTGTGGTCCTGTGTCCTGCAGTGTTGGATCAGGTCCCCCATGTAGTAGAGCTGGCAGGTGTTGCACCAGCGCCTTGGTGGAGGCTCCTCATCCTCTGTCTCCAGGATGTCCCGGGGCATGGGCAGCAGGGACAGGAGGCAGGCTTGGCTCATGTGCTGGATCTCCCCTAGCTGCTGGTGGTGCTGAGGCTTGGATTCACGTGGTCCTGGAATTGCTGCTAGCTGGAGCAGCTGGCCTTGCAGATGTAGCAGAAGAACTGGAGGGCCTGCTTGAAGAGTGTGCTTGTAGCCGCAGGGGTGGAGAAGGCAGAGTCACTGGGGCAGGGCACAGGTGTCAGGGGTACAGTCCTAAAGGCCCGACTGTCACTGCTCTGCAGAATGGTGACCTTCAGGGAGCCCCCAGCACCCCACACTCTATTTTCACATTCTCTCACATCTAGGCCACTGGTCGGCTCCTTCTGGCTCTCTTCCATGCTGACTTGGGTACCCACAGGCTCCGGCGAGGTCTTTTCCATGCCTCTACCGGCTTCTACTGTATCAAGTGGCGTCTCCAGCCCACAGACATGAACCACAACTGGTACTTGCTCTGGAGCCAGCACCAACACCTGTGGCTGGGTCTGAGGCTACTCATCAGTCTGCGCTGGTGGCTCTAATGGCACCTGCACTAGGGGCTGCTCCTGTGACTGGACCCTTGTCTGTGCTTGTGTGTGGACCTGTGGATATGTCTGTGTCTGGGCCTGCTTCTGCAGCTGCAGCTGCAGCTGCACCTGCCTTGGGGGCTGTGAATGTGCCTGGGGCTGCAGCCGCTTCTGTGGCTCTGCCTCCTGCTGCAGCTGCACCTCCCTTGGGGCCTGTGTATGTGCCTGTGGCTATATTTGTGGCTGCACCTGCTTCTGTGGCTCTGCCTCCTGCTGCAGCTGTGGCTGCACTTGCTTCTGTTGCAGGACTAAGTGCTCTGGAGAAGTCTGTGTTTGTGCCTGCTTCTGCAGCTTTGGCTGCACCTGGGTGTCTGTGGGTGGTATCCGTGGCTGAGTCTGTGACTGCACCTAGGCCTGGACCTGCATGACCTGTGGCTGGAATTGTGGCAGCATGTGGGCTTCCAGAGGCTCAGGCACCAGGTCTGGTGTCTGTGTCTGCTTTGGTACTGTCATCCGGGCCTGTGGCCCATGCTGTGCTCGTGGATCTGGAGCTGGGCACCATGGACTCTGTGCGCTCGGGGCCTTTCGGGCAGATCTTCAGGCCAGACAGCTTCATCTTTGGTCAATGTGGGGCTGGGAACAACTGGGCCAAGGGGTACTACACAGAAGGTGTGGAGCTGATGGAGTCAGTGATGCACATTGTGAGAAAAGAGGCTGAGAGCGGTGATTGCCTGCAGGGTTTCCAGCTGACCCACTCCCTGGGTGGGGAGACTGGGTCTGGTATGGGTATCCTTCTCATGGGCAAAATTTGGGAGGAGTACCCAGACAGGATCATAAACACATTCAGCATCCTGCCCTTACCCAAGGTGTCAGACACCGTGGTGGAGCCCTACAATGCCACCCTCTCCATCCACCAGCTTATAGAAAATGTAGATGAGATGTTCTGCATCGATAATGAAGGGCTCTATAACATCTGTTCCAGGACCTTAAAACTGACCACACCCACCTATGGTGACCTGAATCACCTGGTGTCTGCTACCAGGAGTGGGGTCACCACGTGCTTGCCCTTCCCGGGCCAGCTGAATGGTGACCTGTGGAACCTGGCCGTGAACATGGTTCCATTTCCCTGGCCACACTTCCTCATGCCTGGCTTTGCCCTGCTGACCAGCTGGGGCAGCCAGCAGTACCAGGCACTGACCATGGCTGAGCTCACCCAGCAGCTGTTTGATGCTAAGAATATGATGGCTGCCTGTGACCCCCGTCATGGCCACTACCTAACCATGGCTGCCATTTTCAGAGGTCACATGTCCATGAGGGAGGTGGATGAGCAAATGTTCAATATTCAGAACAAGAACAGCAGCTACTTTGCTGAGTGGCTCCCTCACATCGTGAAAACAGCCGTCTGTGACATCCCACCCCAGGGGCTAAAAATGTCCGCCACTTTCATTGGTAACAACACAGCCATCCAGGAGCTCTTCAAACGTGTCTCCGAACAGTTTACAGCTATGTTCAGGCGCAAGGCCTTCCTGCACTGGTACACAGGCCAGGGTATGGATGAGATGGAGTTCACTAAGGCCGAGAGCAACCTTAATGACCTGGTGTCCAAATACCAGCAATATCAAGATGCCACGGCTGAGGAGGAGGAGTTTGAGGAGTGTGCTGAAGAGGAGATAGCCTAGAAGCTTCGTTTTCTAGGTAAAGGGGGAAGCAGTGTGGATTCTTTAGTGTGTTCTGATAGCCATTGTCACTATGCACTTCCTTGAGTCTTTATATCTCCTCCTGCATTTTAAAGCATTTTTATAGTGTGTAGTTTGGCCTAATAAAACATTTTTATGGCAAAAAAATTTTTTTTAATGACTTTATTTATTTATTTGAGACAGAGTCTCTGTGTGTCGCCTAGGCTGGAGTGCAATGGCATGATTTCAGCTCACTGCAATCTCCTCTTCCTGGATTCAAGTGATTCTCAGCCTCAGCCTCCTGAGCAGCTGGCATTACAGGCACCCACCAACATGCCTGGCTAATTTTTTGTATTTTTAGTAGAGATAGTGTTTCACCATGTTGTTGGCCAGGCTGGTCTTGAAATCCTGACCTCAAGTGATCTGCCTGCCTTGGCTTCCCAAAGTGCTGGGAGTACAGGCATGAACCACTATACCCTGCCAATGTTTGTGTTTTTAGTAGAGATGGGGTTTTGCCATGTTGTCCAGGCTGGTCTCGAACTCCTGGGCTCAAGCAATCCACTGGCCTCCACCTCCCAAAGTGCTGGGATTGCAGGAGTGAGCCTCTGCACCTGGCCTTTTTTTTTTTTTCCCTTGAGATAAGGTCTCACTGTTGCAAAGGCTGGAGTTGAGTGGCTTTGAACTCCTGGGCTTACACCATCTTCCTATCTGTCTCATTAATAGCTCTGACTACAGGTGCCTGCCACCATGCTTTTTTTTTTTTTTTTTTTTTTTTAAATAGGATCTTGCTGTGTTGCCTGGGCTGGTCTTGAGCTCTTGATCTCAAGACCTTCTTTCACCTGGGCCTCCCAAAGCGGTGGGTTACGGGTTCAAGCGATTCTTTTGCCTCAGCCTCCTGAATAACTAGGACTACAGGCACACACCACCATGCCCAGCTAATTTTTGTATTTTTAGTAGAGATGGGGTTTTACCATATTGGCCAGGCTGTTCTTGAACTCCTGACCTCAGGTAATGCACATGTCTTGGCCTCCAAAAGTGCGGAGATTACAGGTGTGAGCCACCACGTCTGGCCACTGTTTTTATTTTTATAGTAAAAATATACTCATAAGTACTTTGAAAAAAAAAAAACCAGGAAAGTATAAAGATGAAAATTTAAAATCCCACCACACAGAGATAACCACTTATAATCTTTCTTGGGTTACTTAACCTTGATCCTCACTCTATGACATGTGCTAGAAAATATGAAATTATGATCCTAGTTTTATGAAGTTAAGTGTTTATATGTTTATTATATATTTGCTTATAATGTTCTTTATGATTATACTATATAATGAGCTCTGCTTGTTTTACTTTTGGTTGTATTTTTTTCATAACTGGGTAATATTAGAAAAAACACTGTTTAGGCTACTGGACTGTTAACAAAGTAGGAGTGCCATCATTTATTTAACAATTTATTATTGGCTATTGAGGTTGTGTCTAGTCTTTCACTCTTAGAAATAGCACTGTGATGAATGTATTTATATAAATTTCCAGAAATAGAGACACTAGGTCAAAGAGTGTACGTGTTTTGTTTTGAGTTGTTTGAGACAGGGTCTCTGTGGCCAGGCTGGAGTGCAGTGGAACAATCATAGCTCACTGTAGCCTCAACCTCTCTGGCTCAAGAGATCCTCCTAAGTAGCCGGGACTACAGGTGTGCCCCACCATGCCTGGTTAATTTTTTGTATTTTTGTTGTAGAGATGGGGTTTTGCCATGTTTCCCAGACTGGTCTAAAACTCCTGGACTCAAGCAATCCACCTATCTTGGCCTCCCAGAGTGCTGGAATTACAGACATGAGCCACCTTGCCCAGCCTTTAAGGCTCTTGATTCATATTGCCAAATGGCTTTCCAGAAAGCCTGAAGCAATTTATACTCCCACCAGCAATGTATGAGATTGCTCATTTTATGAAACTCTTGCCAACCATGCGTATTTTTAAAAACAACTTTGTCTATTTGATAAAAAATGTTATCTTGTTTTAATTTATATTTCTTGGCTTATAAGTGAGATAACTTTTTTTTTCACAGTTTACTGGCTGTTTGTATTTCTTCTTTTGTGAATTTTCTCTTTGTTTCCTTGATCGTTATTCTAGAAGAGTACTGAATAGAGACCTAATGCAAACTGTGTGTGTAATTTTATAATAAATTTTCTCGTGGCCTCATTAAATAAGTAAAAAGAAACAGGTAAAGTAAATTTTAATGATAAAATTATTTTAGTAATAAAAATCTTAATAATAAAATTTGTTTAAATATACCCCAAATAATATCATTTCAATACTGGCACTAGCTACATTTCAAGTGCTCTTGTGAGTAGTGGCTGCCATATTGGACAGTGCAGATTCAGAACATTTCCATCATAGTAGAAAGTTCAACTGGACAGCACTAGCATGGAATGTTGGAGCTTTTGATATTTATTTATAAGGAAACTTTATATATTTAGTTTTTTTGTCTGTCCTATTTGTTGTTTTTCTAGTATGCCATTAACCTTTTAATTTTGTTTATTCTTTTTATTTACTTATATTCAAACAATATAGATGACTCTGTCATTCTTTCCCTTTGTTGTCTCTTCTATTGTTTTAAGTCTACCTATCCCCAGAATAGTTAATTCCTCACCTATATTTTTTCCCCTCACCTCCCTTGTTTTTACAGACAGGGCCTTACTATGTTGTTCAGGCTGGAGTGCAGTGACTATTCACAGGCATGATCATAGCACACTACAGCCTCAAACTCCTGGCCATAAGCCATCCTCCTGCCTCAGCCTCCCAAGAAGCTAGGACTACAGGCACACACTACTGAACCAGGCTACCCTAGATTTTTTAATGGCTTCATTTGTAATGCAATTATTCAATCTTGAAATGTATCACATTATTTTAAAAGTGTACCGGATGGACAGGCACAGTGGCTCACGCCTGTAATCTCAGCACTTTGGGAAGCCTAGGCTGGAGGATCACGAGGTCAGGAGATCGAGACCATCCTGGCCAACATGGTGAAACCCTGTCTCTACTAAAATACAAAAAATTAGGTGGACATGGTGGTGTGTGCCTGTAGTCCCAGCTACTTGGAAGGCTGAGGCAGGGGAATCACTTGAACCAGTAGGCAGAGGTTACAGTAAGGCGAGATTGTACCACTGCACTCCAGCCTGGTGACAGAGCAAGACTCAATCTCAAAAAAAAAAAGTGTACCTGATATATCAAGAAGCTTACTATGGTTGCATGTCTATCAATTTCTCCTTGGAGTTTGTAAGAGTTTCTATCTTAAGTATTTTGATGCTGTGTTATTTAGTGCATAACAGTTCAGGATTGTTGATAATTATAAATGACTATGATTCTCCTGGTCCTTTGTAGTACTTTTTGTATTGACTCCACTTTATTTGAAATTAATATTGTCACCCCTGCTTTGGGTGGCCGCATTTTCCTAAGAAATCATTGTCTAAGCTTTAATTTTTAACCTTCCAATTTTATTTTGTATATGATTTTGTAATTATTATTATTAAGTCAGAGTTTCACTCTTTCTCCCAGGCTGGAGTGCCAGTGGCGTGATCTCCACTCACTGCAACCTCCACCTCCTGGGTTCAAGTAACTCTCCTACCTCAGCCTCCTGAGGTAGCTGAGATTACAGGCGTGCGCCACCATGCCAGGCTAATTTTTGTGATTTTAGTAGAGATGGAATTTCACCATATTAGCCAAACTGATCTCGAACTCCTGGCCTCAAGTGATCCACCTTCCTTGGCCTGTCAAAGTGCTGGGATTGCAGGCGTGAGCTGCTGCACCCAGCCTTTTGTAATTATTTTTGTAACTATGATTTAATTTTAACTCTGTTAAATTGATTTTTGTTTTCATAGCTGGTCCTTTTGTATGTCAATTTCTCCCATTTTTGAGTTTTTTTTTTTGTATCACTTAAGACTGCTGATATATGCTTTCAGTAATTATTTTCAAATACATATCTTATAGTCAGTACTCAATACATACTTTCTGAGTAAAATAAGAAATTAATATGAAGGAAGGAAAGAAGGAATGTTGTTAAGCCTTTACACATCATAGAATGCCTTTCTGTTCTGTGGTAAAAAGCATATGACTTTTTGTTTTATGATAAATCTACTTTTTACACCTGAATGATGGTCTCATGTAGCTCTCTTATTTTTCAATGAACTTTATTTTTTAGCCTTTTTTTTTTTTTCTATTAAACATTTAAACATTTTGCCAGGATATGTCTAGGTTTTGGTTTCTTTACACTGATTTTACCTAGGAAAGAATGAGACTGTTAATCTTCCAATTTAAGTCCTTCTTAAATTCAGGAAAATTTTTTTCTGATATATATTTGTCTGTTTTTGTACAGTTTTTCTGAATCCATTTTCGGGAACACGACTAATCTTGAGATTGGATCCCAGGTTCTAGCCCTTATATCAATCATTAATTTTCATCTGTTTGCTCATTTTATATACATTTAGAAGGAGTTTTGGCAAATGACACAAGATAAGGAATTAAGTCGGTTTTTTATAGCTTGCCTTCTTAAAACTGAAAAAAATACAAGTTTATTTTCTATATCTTTCGTTCTGTTATTTTTATTTTTTTAATTAATTTTTTACTTTTTATTTTTGTGGGCACACAATAGGTGTATATATTTATAGGGCACATGAGATATTTTGATACAGGCATGCAATGTGTAATAATCACATCAGGGCAAATGGGGTATCCATCAATTCCAGCATTTCTCTTGTGTTACAGTCTAATTATACTTTTTTAGCTATTTAAAAATGTACTATTAAATTATATTTGATTATAGTCACCCTGTTGAACTAGCAAATACTAGGTCTTATACATTCTTTTTTGAAAATTTTATTTAAAATTATTTTTTGTAGAGACAGGGTCCCCCTGTGTTGCCCAGGCTGGTCTTGAACTCCTGGGTTTTAGCAGTCCTCCACCTTGGCCCCCTAGAGTGCTAAGATCACAGCCACTATGTCCAGCCGTGTATTCTTCTATTCTTTTCTTTACCCATTAACCATCCCCACTTCTCTTCAACCCCATTTTCCCCCACTATCCTCCCCAGCCTCTGGTAACCATCTTTCTACTCTCTATCTCCATGAGTTCCAATGTATTAATTTTTATTTTCCACAAATGAAGTGAGAATGTTGGACTTGAAGTTTGTCGTTCTGTGCCTTCCTTATTTCACTTGACATAATGGCCTCCTGTTCCATCCATGTTGTTGCAAATGACAGGATCTCATTCTTTTTTATGGCCGAAGACTACTCCATTGCATATGTTACAGATTGTTGGTTAGGTTGAACGCTTCATTATTTATTTATTGGTCTTAGCTTATTTTCTCCTGTGACTTACCTATTTATGGCATTTTCCAATTTTTTTGGTTTGTCTCTCATAGATTTGTAAGAGTTATTTAATATTCTAGGTATTTATTCTGTTTCAGTTATGTGTATTGTAAATCATCACAATCTCTGGTTTATATTTTTCACTTTTTAATGATCTTTTAATCTTCATTTAATAAAGTAAAACTCATCAATCTTTTCCTTTTTGCATTGAGTCTTTGCACTTAAGAAATTCTAAAATAATTAGAAAATATTTATTTTTACTATATCAGATTCAAATCCCATCTTATTGAAGGAGTAAAATGTATCATATTGAAAGTATATGGAATTTGGCTGGGCACAGTGGCTCACGCCTGTAATCTCAGCACTTTGGGAGGCAGAGGCAAGTGGATCACCTGAGGTCAGGAGTTTGAGACCAGCCTGGCCAACATGGTGATACCCTGTCTCTACTAAAAATAGAAAAATTAGCTGGGCATGCTGGCATGAGCCTGTAATCCCAACTACTCGGGAGGCTGAGGCATGAGAATTGCTTGAAGCTGGAAGGCAGAGGTTGCAGTGAGCCAAGGTCATGCCACTGCACTCCAGCCTGGGTGACAGAGTGAGACTCCTTCTTTAAAAAAAAAGTATATGGAATTTGGTTTTATTTTTCCAGAAACAAGTTCTTGCTCTGTCACCCAGGCTGGAGTATAGGGGCAAGATCATAACTCATTGTAACCTCAAACTCCTGGGCTCAAGCAATCCTCCTACCTCAGCCTCTCAAATAGCTACAGGTGTGCACCACTACTCCCAGCTAATTAAAAAAAATTTTTTTTGTAGAGTCAGTGTCTTGCTGTGTTGCCCAGTCTCGTCTCAAATTCCTGGTCTCAAGCCAGGAATTCCCACCTCAGTATCCCAAAGCACTAAGATTTCAGGTGTGAGTCACCATGGGAGTTTGGTTTTAATGTGTACATCTAATTTAATATCTCAGAGTTGAATTAGTAATTCATCATCTTGGCTGGGTGCATTGGCTCATGCCTGTAATCCCATCACTTTGGGAGGCTAAAGCGGGTGGATCACAAGGACAGGAGATTTAGACGAACCTGGCCAATATGGTGAAACACTGTCTGTACTAAAAATACAAAAATAAGCTCGGTGTGGTGGTGTGTGCCTGTAGTCCCAGCTGCTCAGGAGGCTGAGGCAGGAGAATCGCTTGAACCCCAGAGGTGGAGGTTGCAGTGAGCCAAGATCGTGCCACTGCACTCCAGCCTGGGTGAAAGAGCGAGACTCCATCTCAAAATAATAATAAGAAGAAGTAGAATTCAGTATCTTTAGAGAGAGTCACTTGCTTCAATGTAATAATTAATTTCCAGCAAGTATATAATCAGAATTCTTCATGTCACTTTTCTGAAAACACAAGCAGTCTAATTTTAAGAAATGACTTGGTTTTCAACTTAAACATTTGGTTTAATTTATAAGTTAATGTATTAAAAGTTTTAAGGGTTTGTTCTTACTTCTGTAAATTCCTCAATCCCTGTTCTTTGGCTCTCAGATTCTTCTGCCTTTGCTTCTGTTTTTCAGTTTTCAAAATACATACATAGATATAAACAAATTTCTTCCTCTCCCCAATTTTCATTTATTCCATCTTTGGTTTCCTGAACGGAGTTCACTTAAATTTATTAGTTTTCTGAAGACTTAATATTTTTAGGGGGTGGGGATGTGACTAAGGAGTTTGCTGTCAACTCTGCCCGAATCTTCATTTCTTAATGAAATGAAGAAAGAAAAGAAAAGCTGGAAGGAATGAATGATGGGGAGACTGAGTACCCTTGAGGAAGGACCCCACTACACTACTGACAATTTATGCTGTTAATTTTTCTCCCATCCTTCCCCAAGGAGACCTCTGGCTTTTTACCAGAGTAACTATGCACTGGGGAAAGGGGAATGATCAGACTTTTCAGGGACTACTGGACACTGGCTCTGAGCTGACATTGATTCCAGGGGACCTGAAACGTCATTGTGGTCCTTCAGTTAAAGTAGGGGCTTATGGAGGCCAGGTAATTAATGGAGTTTTAGCTCAGGTCCCACTTATAGTGAGTCCAGTGGGTCCCTGGACTCATCCTGTGGCCATTTCCCCAGTATCAGAATGCATAATTGACATAGACATACTTAGCAGCTAGCAGAATCCCCACATTGGCTCCTTGACTGGCAGGGTGAAAGCTATTATGGTGGAAAAGGCCAAGTGGAAGCCATTAGAGCTGCCTCTTCCTAGAAAAATAGTAAATCAAAAACAATATTATTAAAACAAACAAACAAAAAATAACAACAAAAAACAATATCGCATCCCTGAAGGGACTGCAGAGATTAGACCACCATCAAGGACTTGAAAGACTCAGGGATGGTGATTCCCACCACATCTCCATTCAACTCTGCTGTTTGGCCTGTGCAGAAGACAGATGGACTTTGAAGAATGACAGTGGATTATCATAAGCTTAACCAAGTGGTGACTCCAATTGTAGCTGCTATACCAGATGTGGTTTTGTTGCTTGAACAAATTAATACATCTTCTGGTTCCTAGTATGCAGCCATTGATTTGGCAAGTGACTTTTTCTCCATTCCTGTCCGTAAGGCCCATGAGAAGCAATTTGCCTTCAGCTGGCAAGGCCAGCAATATACCTTCACTGTCCTACCTCAGGGATGTATTAACTCTCCGGCTTTGTGTCTGCAGAGATCTTGATCACGTTTCTCTTCCACAGGATATCACACTGGCCCATTACATTGATGACATTATGTGGCTGGATCTAATGAGTAAGAAGTAACAAACACACTGGACTTGTTGGTGAGACATTTGCCTGCCAGGGGATGGGCAATAAATCCAACTAAAATTCAGGGACCTTCTACCTCAGTAACATTTCTGGTGGTCCAGTGGTGTGGGGCCTTTTGAGATATTCCTCTAAGGTGAAGGATAAGTTGCTGCATTTGTCCCTTCCTACAACCAAGAAAGAGGCACAACGCCTAGTGGGTCTATTTGGATTTTGGAGGCAACACATTCCTCATTTTGGTGTGTTACTCCAGCCTATTTATTGAATGACTCTAAATGCTGCCCGTTTTGAGTAAGGTCCAAAACAGGAGAAAGCTCTACAACAGGTCTAGGCTGATGTGAAAGCTGCTATGCCACTTAGGCCATATGACCTAGCAGATCCAATGGTGCTTGAGGTTGGCAGTGGCAGGTAGGGATGCCATTTGGAGCCTTTCACAGGCCCCCACAGGTGAATCACAGCAGAGGCCTCTAGGATTTTGGAGCAAGGCTCTGCCATCTTCTGCAGATAACTGCTCTCCTTTTGAGAGACAGTTCTTGTTTTGTTACTAGACTTTGGTAGAAACTGAATGTTTGACTATGGGTCATCACGTCACCATGCAACCTAAACTGCCTGTCATGAACTGGGTGCTTTTCTGACCCATCTAGCCATAAAGTGGGACATGCACAGCAACATTCCATCATCAAATGGAAGTGGTATATATGTGATCAGGCTTGAGCAGGTCCTGAGGGCACAAGTAAGTTATGTAAGGAAGTGGCTCAAATGCCCATGGTCACCGCTCCTGCCCCAGCCCCTGGCCTTCTTTCCCCCAGCCTGCACCAATGGCCTTATGGGGAGCTGCCTATGATCAGTTGACAGAGGAAGAGAGGACAAGGGCCTGGTTTACAGATGGTTCTGCATCATATGCAAGCAACACCCAAAAGTGGACAGCTGCAGCACTACAGCCCCTTTCTAGAACATCCTTAAAGGACAGTGGTGAAGGGAAATCTTCCCAGTGGGCAGAACTTTGAGCAGTGTACCTGGTTGTGCACTTTGCTTAGAAGGAGAAATAGCCAGATATGTGATAATCTACTGATTCATGGGCTGTAGCCAGTGGTTTGGTTGGATGATCAAGGACTTAGAAGAAGCATGATGAGAAAATTGGTGATGAAGAAATTTGGGGAAGAGGTACGTGGATGGACCTCTCTGAGTGGTGAAAAACTGTGAAGGAAGATATTTGTATCTCATGTGAGTGCTCACCAAAGATGACCTCAGCAGAGGAGGATTTTAATAATCAAGTGGATAGGATGACTTATTCTGTGGACACCACTCAGGCTCTTTCCTTAGCCATCCCTGTCATCACCCATGGGCCCATGAACAAAGTGGCCATGGTGGCAGGGATGGAGGTCACTCATGGGCTTGGGAACACGGACTTCAACTCACCAAGGCTGACCTGGCTATGACCACTGCTGAAGGCCCGATTTGCCAGCAGCAGAAATCAGCACTGAGTCCTTGATATGGCATCATTCCTTGGGGTGGTCAGCCAGCTACTTGGTGGCAGGTTGATTATATTGGACCTCTTCCATCATGGAAAGGGCAGATATGGGTTTGCCTATCCTGCATGGAATGCCTTATCCACCATCATGGTATTTCACATGGCATTGTCTCTGACCAAGGCATGTACTTTAGGCTAAAGAAGTGCAGCACAGGGAATTCACTGGTCTTCTCCTTGTCATTTTGAAGCAGCTGGACTGATGACACAGTGGAATAACCTTTTGAAGTCACAATTACACCACCAACTAGGTGACGATACTTTGCAGGGCTAGTGCAGAGTTCTCCAGAAGGCTGTGTATGCCCTGAATCAGTGTCCAATATATGGTACAGTTTCTCCCATAGCCAGGATTCATGGGTCCAGGAATCAAGGGGTGGAAGTGGAAGTGGCACCACTCACCATCACCCCTCGTGACCCACTAGCAAAGTTTTTGTTTCCTGTTCTTGTGACATTAGGTTCTGCTGGCCTACAGGTCTTAGGTACAGAGGGGAGCATGCTGCCACCAGGAGACACAACAATGATTTCATTAAACTGGCATTTAAGATTGCCACCTATACACTTTGGGCTCCTCCTACCTTTAAGTCAACAGGCTAAGAAGGGAATTACAGTGTTGGCTGGGTGATTGACCCAATTATCAAGATGAAATCAGTCTACTACTCCACAGACTGATTTCAAGATGAAATCAGTCCACTCTTCCTTATCTAATGGAGGTAAGGAAGAGCATGCATAGAATACAGGAGATTCCTTAGGACCTCTTTTAGTATTACCAGGCCCTATGTTTAAGGTCAATGGGAAACTACAACAACTCAATCCAAGCAGGACTAAAAATGGCCCAGACTCTCCCGGAATGAAGGTTTGGGTCACTCCACCAGGTACAAAGTGACGACCTGCTGAGGTGCTTGTGAAGGCACAGGGAATATAGAATGGGTAGTAGAAGAAGGTTGTCATCATACCGGCTATGACCATGTGACCAGTTGCAGAAGTGAGGACTGTAATTTTCATGAGTTATTTTGTAAAGAACATGTTTATGCATGTATATACTTGTACTAAGAAAATGCCTTCATTTTCCTTTTTTCTTTATCATGTGACATAAAATTTATTGACTTCATATCAGCATTTCAGTGTTGTTAACTTTATGTAACAGCATTTAGTTTAAGGATTAGTGCACTTCCAGTTTTACAACGGATAGCGATAGCTGAATTATGTTAGGCATAATTATGACCTTATTATTGTCTTTATTTGGAGATTATGTATTATTTCAGGAGATGTGTATGGATTCCAGTTGACAAAGGGTAGACTCGTGATGGTTAATATTGAGTGTCAACTTGACTGGATTGAAGGATGCAAAATATTGTTCCTGGGTGTGTCTGTGAGAGTGTTGCCAAAGGAGGTTAACATTGGAGTCTTTACGGCTAAAGAAGTGCAGTTCATGGAATTCACTGTTCTTTTCATCATTTCGAAGCAGCTACGTTGATAGAATGGTGGAACTGGGAGAGAAGGACCCACCCTCAATCTGGGTGGGCACCATCTAATCAGCTGCCAGCTCAGCTAGAATAAAAGCAGGAAGAAGAACATGGAAGTACTAGACTGACAGAGTCTTCCAGCCTCATCTTTCTCCCATGCTGATACTTCCTGCCCTCAAACATCAGACTCCAAGTTCTTCAGCTTTTGGACTCTTGGACCTACACAAATGGTTTGCCAGGGGCCCTTTGGCCACAGACTGAAGGCTGCACTGTTGATTTCTCACTTTTGAGGTTTTGGGATTCAGACTGGCTTCCTTGCTTCTCAGCTTGCAGATGGCCTATTGCAGGACTTCACCTTGTGATCATGTGAGTCAGTACTCCTTAATAAACTCCCCTTCATATCTATACTATTAGTTCTGTCCCTCTAGAGAACCCTGACTAATATAGCTTCTATTTTTGGTTTTTAAAATACATACATGCATGTAAACAAATTTCTTCCCTTCCCCAATTTCCATTTATTTCATCTTTGGTTTCCTGAATGGGGTTCACTTAAGTGTATTAGTTTTCTAAAGACTGCTAGCTTTTTTTTTTTTAAGGTGTGACTAAGGAGTTTCCTGTCAACTCTATTCTGCCCATAATCTTCATTTCTTAATTAAACGAAGAAAGAAAAAAGCTGGTGGGAAAAGTTTTGAAAGAGAAAAAGATTGGTTTCTATAATAATTTTAAAGAATTTTTACTGCAATGAAAATTCTTTCAGGGCTTAATTTAAATTTGTTTATGAAGAAAAAAATGAATGGGTATAGTACATACATTTCCATGGTAACAGAATTGCTAAATACAGTATTGAAATGGCCAGATATTTATACAGGATTTACATTGCAAGAAAAAATGAAGGGGAAACAAGATTTAATAGATTTAGTGGCTGGGTACAATGGCTGATGCTTGTAATCCAAACACTTTGGGAAGTTGAAGTCGGAGGATCACTTGAGGCTGAGTTCAAGACCAGTCTGGGCAACAGGGAGACCCTATCTCTACAAAACTAAAAAATTAGCTGGGGATGGTGGTTCATACCTGTAGTCACAGCTACTCGGGTGGCTGAGGTGGGAGGTCGAGTTGGAGATTGCAATGAGCTATGATGGTGCCTGCACTCCAGCCTAGGCAACAGAGTGGAACCCTGTCCCAAAAAACAAAAAGAGATTTAAAGGGGTATAAAGGATTGAGGAAATATTGGTCAAAGGATACAAAATTTTAGTTAGGAAGAATAAGTTCGAGAGATGTACATTATGGTGATTATAGTTTAAAACAATATATTATATACTTGAAAATTGCTAAGAGAGTAGAATTTTAGTGTTCTTACCACAAAAAATTATATGCATTAATATACATGTTAAAGAGCTTGATTTAGCCATCCCACCATGTTTACATATATGAAAACATGTTGTATACCATAAATATATATAATTTTTATTAGTCAATTTAAGTAAGTAAATAGATAATAAAAATTTAAGAAAGAGACTTAAGAGAATGGTAGTTACATGGGCCAGTTGACTTGTGAAAATTTGTTAGTCTGAACACTTGCCATCAAACTATACAATTATTTATACATTTTTCTGCATGAATATTTTACTTCAATTGATAGTTTATTTAAAAAAGACATAAAGAGACAGATCAAGCCATTGCAATGTATGGATCTTGATTCTAAGAAAAAGAGGCATTTTATAAAACCCTTTTTGCGATTAGGAAATCTGAGTAGGATATTTGATGACATGAAAGAGTTATTAATGTTTTAAGAATAATAGTGGTGTGTATTTATTTTTTAGTCCTTTTATTTTAGAAATACAGGGCAGTACTTAATGGGTGACATGAAATAATATCTTTAAAATGATACAGTAGGGTGAATGGAATATCTAATGGGTGTATATAATAGATGAAATAAAGTTGGTCACACTTGGACACTTGAAACTAGTTGATGGCTACATGGGTGTTCATTATACTTTTTTTTTACTTTTGTATATGTTTGAAATTTTCTGCAATGCAGTTAAAATATTTACACAAACACATATATGCACATATATAAAGTTAAATTGTCACTTCGCCATTTCCCACCCTAATCATTTTTCACCAGTTATTCCCAGTGTTCTTGACCCAATCACTTGGAGGAGACAGAATCTGTTGGAAAATTTTCATTACTCTGTTTAGACACAGGATGGCACTCTTTGAATAAGTAATTAGCCAAAGTCCACTCCCACTGAGTAAGCTCCTCTACAAGCTGCTACTTTGTAGGGCAGTTTATCTTAGTTGAGGGTAAAATCTTTTCAGAGAGCTTATGTAGATGTTTACTGCTCAGACCTTTATTTTTTGTATGTGTGCTGGCTGTCCCTATCTACTGCTAGTTCTTAAAATATTAAGGAAGGTTAAAGTTCAAAACTACTTAGTCATTTGATGCCTACTTTTCTTATTTTTGGTGTTTACAATTATTGCTATATTTTGGTACCTCATGTATTTCATATATATGCACACACATACATATATGTACACATACATATACATACACACATACGTGTGAGTCATCTTTATTTAAAACTCTCAATGCCAACTATTGAACAGATTTCTACATTTTAAATGGCATTTAGCCAAATACTACTGATTAAGGTCAGGATGAGAACTATTGACTCTATAGACAGATGCTTTCCACTTTCAGCCCTTGAAGAAGAATTGAAATAACTGTATTCTTGGACGTTCTCAGTCTGATTCATGTCTCCTTTTAGCCAACTATTCATAGATTCACCAGAAGAATTACACCTACTACCTCCGGCGTAGGAAGAAAAAAAAAAATCAAATGGGCAATAATGTTAGCAGAAGCTTGAAATTTAAGAGCCAATTTCAGAAAGATCATCCTTCCTACCCCCTTCCCTCCGGTCCAATTCTCCTTTGTGGTTCTGGCCATCGGAAATCGACTTGGCATTAACTAAGGACTGGAATTTCAAGGCGTCAATTTTCCCCTGCCCCCAACCTCGGAAACTCTTAAACGGCTCCCTATTCTACACTCAATGGTAGAGACAGATAAATGATGCAGCAGATTACACCGTTGAAAGGCAACGTTTGTCCTGGGCTATTTTCACATTTTTTCCTGTTTCCGATTTATGTGCCAGACTTTGTTTGCTTGCTTAGGACATGGAAAACATATTGGACATTTTCTCCCCAGTTTAATGCCAGTGGCTTTCTCTCAGCAAATGAAAGTGAAAGTGCTACATTGTAGCGGTATTTTATCCTAAAGTCTGGACTGGCAGCGGGTTTGTAGTGGGGGAGGGAGGGTGGGACTGGGAAGCTTGAAGAACCAGTTTTGAGGTTTTGTTTGTTTATCTTGAGATCACAGCAGGGTTCCTGTTTTTTTTTCCCTTCCTTTTTTTCGGGGGGTTCCGATTTCGCATTTATTTTCATTTGGGCAGTCATTGAAGTTTCATTCAATGTACTGACTTAAAAAAAATACACTGCACTTGTAGCTTTTCCCGGTTGCACTTTAAAACACCATCCAGTCTCACCCTCATCTGGAAATAATGCAAGCTTCTCTCTTCCCCCACTCCCTCCTCCCCTACTTTTTTTTTTTTTCTTTTTAAAGCTCCACATAACCTGAAGTCGATAATCAGATGGAAAATGTGCTGGTATTAGTCTACTTTAGTTTACTTTCCCTTTTGATGCTAACCTTACTTGCTGAAGTATTTATAAAACACAGGCATTTTGTACACTTGTAACTGAGTCTTGAAGTCCGCCTGCTCCACATATCTAAGCTTTGCTATAAGTTTCCTCAGAGGCACTGTTTACGTGCAAGTTTTAACATTTTCATAGTTTGAATTTCAAAAATAAAATTACACAGAGAATGACACAGGAGATCTTAACAGTGACATTGGTACATCTAAAGTCATTCATACTTCTCCCTCCCCCTTCCTTTTTCCAAGAAACAACTAATAGCAAACCAGGATAGAATTTCTAAGAGAGGTTAGAGAAGGAGGAGGAAAAGAGGCGGAGTGAGATAGGAGAGAGAGGTTAGAGAGGCCAGGATTTCTCTCATTCACAGTGTGGAAAAGTTGACATTGTCTAAGCCCTTCTGAATGGCTGGCAGTTGGTTACCCCGATTGTACCTCTACCTCCCCTCCCCCTCCACGTGACGACCCAGGACACATGCGCACCCGACGCAGCCCAGGCACATCTGCAGACTGACGTCAGTGTGCTCTGCCTCCGAGGAAAAGCTGCCAAAATTTTCTACTGCTGCAATTCAAGTTGGCTGGGGGCCGGTAGTGAGATCTAGGGCTACTTCAACAAAACTTTGCTGCCCTTCCTGCTCCTCTTGTCTTCTTTTCTCCTGATACCTTTTGATGCTCTGCACATGTTATTTGCATAGCAAAGGCACTAAGCTGTCCAGGAAGAGAGGGCACCACTTCCACCCCCAATAAGTCTTTTTTCCCCGTCTTTTCTTTCTTTTTTCCTTTCCTTTTTTGGGGGGTGGGGAGGGAGAGAAAGGGGTTTGCAAAGGCAGCATCTCTGAGTGATAGCTTGGATGTATTGAAGGCATCTCTTATTCTGCCAAATCGGAAAGTCCGTTCTCTAAAGCCCGGGTTAGCTAGACTACAGGGTTTTATTCTGGCTGCAGAGTAACTGGTTGGTGTGGCTTTGCAAAGGGGGGCAAAAAATAAAAAAAATAAAATAAAATAAAGTTAGAGAGGAGAGGGAGTACGTGAGTCGTCCAGTGCAATCTCTATTGTCTGAAACTTACTTTTTATCAGAATTTGAAGATGAAAACGGTAAGGAAGACTTAACAATATTCAATGAAGCTTTTTTTTTAAACCAACAACTTGTGCTTTGCTTGTCTTCCGAATAACGCTTAGAAAACTTTTTTCTGTGTGTGTGGTTTTTTTTTTTTAAATGGCAATGAGTGAGCTTGACTGAACTCATTTTACAGATAGAAATCTTTTTAACTCCAAACTTGTCGGGGGTTGTAGAATTCTGGGACTTGCAGTTATTTTATGATGCAAAAAAATACGTTTATTTTATGAATATACAATACATGTTTTGTAAAGTGGACTTGATTATGATTATTGTAATCTTTTAACTGATCACCAAATAGTAATCTGGAAAGTAATAATGATGTGTGTGTTTTAAATTGATTTCCAGTTTTCTTAAAGAAAAGTCTTCTGCATTTTGTAGTTTCATGTCAGTGTGGTAAGTCTTCAGACAAGTGCATATTTTATGCCTGGGCTCAGAGGGTAGCATTAATGTGCTAGCTGTAGCCCCGATGCTCTAGGATATGTTAAGCTCTTAATAGGCTAATCAAAGAGATGGAAGCGTGTGTTTTTGATTTACTTTTGGCCACTTGGGACGTGCTAGACTCATAACCCTCCGGAGCCTTGTTTATCGGGGTATGTCTGTATATATGGTGTATGGGACCACAGTTCAGGGATTGAGGAGGGAGAGCAAGAGTACTGGAGTGGGTATTGGAAAGCCTCTTTTTGATAATATGTGCTACAATTCCTGTCTTTGATACTTTTTTTCCCTGTACTAGAGGAAAAGTGAGCGAGAGGTTGAGAAAGCGCACTGAGAGGGAACAAGAGAGTGAGTTTCTTACTCTTGTTTTTATTTGAGCTGCCGGTGCAACGCGTTTGGGCCAGATGCCAACTGTCTGGGTCACACGCGTTTTATCCAAATAGATTTAGCGCTGCTGTCTGGAAATGGGCTGCTGAATGTTAACTTTAGGATCAACTCAACCAGGGCAGCTCAGACTGTTACCCTCTGTCTGGGCGAAGTGGAATGGTGGGGGCTGGGGGAGGTGAGGGTGTGCAGAGCAGAGAGAAAAAGGGAAACTTAACCATTGCTTGGAACTTTAAAAAAGACAACTGAGTGTGATTTTCAACATATTATTTTTATGTTCAGATGTTTTGAACTAATTTTCTTTTATTCTTCCTTTTTTAGTTTATGTTGATTAGACTGAAATGTTCATATGTGGGAATGACAGTTTTCAGAATTCATGACAGGAAAAGAAATGTAACACAAAATTAGTGTAGTTGAAAGAAATTAAGAAAATTAATTTTGGAGATAATTGTTTTCTTGTGTTGCAGCAAAGTGGTAGCTGCAATCTGGTTTATGTTAATTTTATGCTTAAACGTGATCATTAGTGTTTTGAATTTTTGAAGAATAGCATTTAGAGGCAAATATGTTGATTTCAATCAGATCAAATTCATTCATTTGTCACAAATGGCTGCAAATGAAATCTGTGTAGTGGTCTTAATATTTTTGTGATGCCCAAGAAGAAAAACTTCTAGCCTCAAGACCTAAAATATTATAATACTCTTCATGTCTGTTTCCAATACCTGTAAGATTAATTCCTACTCCTGTCTACTCT
The DNA here is from genome assembly GCA_963573385.1 of Cacajao melanocephalus. Classification (NCBI taxonomy): domain Eukaryota; kingdom Metazoa; phylum Chordata; class Mammalia; order Primates; family Pitheciidae; genus Cacajao; species Cacajao melanocephalus. Next base: position 35,682 of record CAUYLG010018643.1, read on the forward strand.
TGGCACTTCCTCTTTCTTTCCTAGTAACCATTAGTAGTTACTAGGATGGGTCTTGATGCCAAATCTTATCAAGTTTGTGACTTTAGTGAGTGAATGAAGGGAGTTACCATATTAAGAGAGAGTTAACAGCATATTTGGAGTATGTGCTGGAGGTAGTGGGGAGAAAAAGTGGGGAAGAGGTGGATAGCTCTCTTAGTTCTGCCAAACAACATGGTTGATTATCAAGCTAAACTAAAGAGAAAAAGATGTTGTTTCTATTTTTCAGGAAAAGTTATAATATAGATAATGTGTATTTACTTGCTGTCTGGAAAAAAGTGTGAGACTACATGTAATTTAGGGCTTGAGTTTTAGAAATCTTGGTTTGTATTTTTGCTTTTGGCTCATTTGCTTTCCTTGATAGGTATGTTTTGGGTAATGTATGTGTTTGGTTTCACCTTTCCTTGGAAACCAATCTCACAAAGTTTATAAATGATCTGGAAAGCTTTATACTTAGAGCCTAATTGTGTCCTTAGCATACAGTAGGTGATAATAAGTGTTTGTTGACAGAATAAATGGAAAATGAAATGAGAAGTTAATTTTCACATATAAAAATTAAATACCTGAAGGGAGTATGGTATTGTTGCTTCTTCCATGGAGAATAAATCAGCGTTAAGTAAATAACCACAGTTAAAATGGATGAAAGAAGTTGAGAAGAATGTTATACATGTTCTTTAGCTTCATAATAACAGTTCACAAGAGGAAATTATTACCTTGGCTACTTCCAGATCACTTGAGTGAGAAGTAAAGATGATAGAGGAAAAAAACCTCCAACCAGGGCAGACTACTGAGGGAATCACTGTGGTGCAAGTTGTCTGATATTTTTTCTTCTTAGGTAGTGTAGCTTTGATCTATGGAAGCAGGCAAATGATCCCTTAACTTTACTGCCTGATGCATTTGTGTTAGGGAAAAAAAGCATAAGTGAAATCAAAGTGAAACAGCCATTTTGGTTCTGTTTTCAAATTTAAAGTAGTTTTAAGTACCGTTATCATGATGAAAGTTCCTTACTCCTTGCTGTAAAAGACGATAAAACTAGTTGATTGACTCCATCATCATATCTAGCTTATTTCACATTTTTGAGGGAAAGAGGAACATGAAACTATTTTTGAAGGAAGGCCTTTGAAAATGATGTTAGATAATGAGGGAAGGAGGGCTGATATTATTTAGCCATTAAAGTGAAGTACACAGACACTTTACATCATATGTAGTCTAATTTCTTAACAAGTCTTTGTGAGATAGATATCAGTATCATGGTTTTATAGATGAGAAAGCAGATGCAGAGAGGTTAAGTAACTGGGGGTCAGGCCAGGACTCAAAGCCTTTGTGCTTTCCACAACATAATGATATTTCTGCTGTACAATTTAAAAGGTCAATACATTGTGATTTTTGGACAGTTGTTTAGTCTTTTAATGTTAGTCTGAACTTTGGAAACCATATCTGAAAAAGTCACAGCCTCTACATATTTATGGTGTCTAGATTAACCTCCCCACCAGGTGTCAGAAAGTGGGTTAACTCATGCACTTTTATTGTGTAGGTGACTAAGAGTAGTTAGTTGGGTTGATTTTAGTTGAATTATTATTATTATTTTTTGAGATGGAGTCTTGCTCTGTCACCCACGCTGGAGTACAGTGGCGCGATCTTGGCTCACTGCAGCCTCCACCTCCCAGGCTCAGGTGATTCTCTTGCCTCAGCCTCCTGTGTAGCTGGGACTATAGGCTCGCACCACCACACCTTGCTAATTTTGTATTTTTAGTAGAGACGAAGTTTTGTAGTGTTGGCCAAGCTGATCTCAAACTCCTGACCTCAGGTGATCCACTCTCTCACCCTCCCAAAGTGCTGAGATTACAGGTATGAACCACCATGCCTGGCCGATTTTAGTTGGAATCTATTTAGTCGACTCATTGACTTAATATTAAGTTTCTTCACTGAGCACTGGAGGCCAAAAAAAGTGGGGAGTGACAAAGGGAGTGATAAAGGAGAAAGAAGCTCATGTGCCAGCTGCTATATCTAGTGTTGGAACCAAGACTACATAACTGATTTGTTTAACTTCAAAGCTCCTGCTTTTCTAGCTATACACCAATGTCTTTTTTACTGCAAATCCTTAAATCATGTAGTAGTCTACTTCTGGCCAAATAGATATTACTTTTTTCTCAGTGCTACTGGCTTAGTTAACTTGGGCATTTGCAGGAGAGTAGGTAAGAGTGAAGGTTCCAAAACTGTAACAAGTTATACATTTCTCAAGAGAGAAAAATAGTTGCTCCCTAAACCCAGTGAACGATGTTGTGAGGTTCTCTGTAGTTTCAAAACCCAGAAAAATAGGAGAAAAAGAGATGAATGATTCAGTCAAATCTATCTCCACTGCTAGAAAATTAACTCAAATGTGTTAAGTATATGTTCTTTAAAGGAAGATTATAATCTAAAGTATACGAGAGACTCATTTAATGTCAGATGTGATTACTCAGAACACTCCAGTGATTAAAAAAATTAAAACAGTGAGAATGAATCTTGTTTGTGAGGCAACATTTATACTTTAATATTACATGGGAAGGTTTAGAGTATGGAATCTGTATATAAGTAGGTTGGAAACCAAGATAATGGAATTCTTTTTATTACCGTTATTGAATAATGGTGTAACTTAATCTCTATGGATTTTTACCTGAGAAAGGATATATAGTACCTGCTATCTTGCCTAAATTAGTATAGAAGTAATTTCAAGAAGAAACAATGACTGTATATGAAGTTGTTAAAAACTATTCACATTAATTAACCAATATCACTTATAAATATCTTATTTGACATTGGTTGTTATTCACTGCTATTGAATGTTTAAATTTGAGTGCCTTAAACTGGAAGTGTGATATAGTACAAAGAATTTAGACTTCAGAGCCAGACAGCCTTGTGTGAATCTGGGATCTGCTGTTCTATACCTATCTGACCGGTGAGCTTCAGTTTCTTTATTTGTGAATTGGTGGCTGTATTAGTTATCAATTGCTGTGTAACAAATTATCACAAACTTAGTGAGTTAAAACAATACACATTTATTATCTCACAGTTTCTCTGGGTCAGGAATCTAGGGGTTATGTTCTCAGCTTTAGGGTATCTCACGAGGCTACAAAATGTTGGCAAGGACTAGGGCCTTTACAGAAGGCTTGACTAGGGAAGAACCTGTTTCTAAGCTCATCTATTACTGGAGAGGATTTCGTTTCTTGCATGCTGTTAGACTAAGGGCCTTAGTTCCTTGTTAGTGATATCAGAGGCTGCTCTCAGTTTCTTTGATGTGGGACGCTCCAAATGACAGCTTGCTTCATCTAAAGCAATTAGGTAAAGAGCTGGCTAACAAGATGGAGATCAGAATCTTTTGTATCTAATAACGAAAGTGACATCCCCTCAATGTTGAGGTATTCTATTGGCTAGAATCAAATTAAGAGGAGGGGAACAAGGGAATGAATATGAGGAAGCCAGATTATTGGAGTCATCAGAGTCTGTTGTGCCACAGGGGCAATATTTACTTCAAAAGATTGTTTTGGAGATTAAAAGAAGCAATATGTATTTAAAGTTTTTTATTTTTGGTCTGATCTTAAATTACCTTTGTGGTTATTACCTGTTAGTCTTTTGTATAGGAACCAAATTTGCTATTATTACTAATATTTTTTACTACTTCCCATTTTTTTCTTGCCATCCAGACCTTGTGGAATGCACTTCTTCTATTTGTAATGATTACCTCCAGCAGTTTGACTTGTAAAATTGTATTCATCTTCCAGGATTTATCTGAAATGCTGCTTTTTCCATAAACATTCCTTGATTCATTCTTCTCTGACCCAGAAGTCATCTCTCTCATCTGATGTCCCCGTAACAACTTTGCTCAAACTTATTATGGCATTTGTCAGTCTGCCTTACATTTTTCCTTGTTATTTAGATTATGACCTCCCTAAGGGCAAGGATTGCATCTTAATCTTTTCTGTTTCCCTTAATCCTTTTCTGTATTCTGATGTTGTTGTAACATCATCTTTTAAACACAGTAGGACAATATTTGTTGATTAATGAATTAGTTTTCCAAGGTTTAGTAGTTTAGTGACTTATAGAGACAGATATAAGGAATTTTAAATGGCTGTTGTTTTATATGTTGTAATAACCAATATTTGTAGCACCATAGGGAATGAAGTGTTTCACATAAGTTAATTTTCCAGTTAACTACAAATACTTTTTTACATGCCTAAAGTGATTTTATTTTAACCACTATTCATTTATTCTTTCTTTTACTCATCCATTTTTTTAACCAACAAATATATAGTAAGCATTTATTATATGAAAATGTCATATAATAGAGATTTGGAATGAAAATCTTTCTAATATCTTTTGTATATTTTCCTAACGTATTAACAGTACTTTATCTTATTAAAAGCATTTGTCTTCTTATTTTGGACTCAGGCATAGTATTATGAATGTCAGATATTGAACTATATAACATAGTTACACATACTATAGGAACTGTTAAACTGTGTGAGACTCATTTGCCTCTATCCCAAATTATATTACTTTGGGGTTCTAAAACTACATTTTAGTTTTTAATCCTTTTTTTGTGTCACAGTTTTGCTATTTGTGGCTAGTTTTTAAGTCTCTTAGTTATCTTCTTCTTCTAATCTGCTGTATGCAGGGAAATCAGGCAGCCAAGTATGCTATTCTGTATCAAGTGTGAATGCAGACTCTGAGTGAGGTTGTTAGTTGAAAGTCAAGTACATGAGATAGGACTTAAAATCTGTTGTGATATCTGAAGTGAAGTTTTTAAAATTTCTTTTCTTTTAAGTTACATTCCAGAGACTTGAAACTGACTCACGAGTTGCCGTATAAATCACATAAGACTTCCAAGTAAAGTCAGGGGTTATAGTTCAACTTTTTAGAAGTTTAGTTTCTGATATTGTCTTAGTGTTCACAGATGGCTCCTAAATATCACTGTATTTGTAAATCTACTTTCTCAGAAAAAAAAAATGATGGGTGCCTTATAAAGCAACACAACAGTATCTGGATATGAGTGTGTTTAAAAAGCATGTTATGGAATGGGATTACATATTGTTTGTCACTTACATATAATGAACTAAGGTAGTGAAGTCAGCCTACTTTTTATTTTATCAAAGGGAAGTTAACTCACTGCCCATCATTGTTATCTTCAAAGTTTTTAAAAAAGAATTATGATTTTTCTTTAGATTTCTTCTTTGATTATTAAGTAGCTCTGGCATTATGCTGATAACCATTTAGGTCTCTAATTCTGTGTCTAATCTTGTGAATGTTTATTTAGACTATAAAGAATAACAATGGTCTAATTTAACTATATTATTTTGTAGTTATGTATTTTGGCAAGCATTCAGTAATATATAGGACATGGATTTTTTTCATTCTGGATATTTTTCAGTTAACTTAAATTTTTTTTTTTCTAGGTTAAAAAATGGCCATACTTTAGTAACTAATCAGCCTAATGCTTTGCTTATGAAAACTTTTACCATCATTATTTTTTCATTTTGGATTGAGAAAATGAATCCAGATATAGAAGAAAGTGCAGGATGTTGGATAAAAGTGCCTCTTAAACAGTGGAACGTCTAATAACTAATTTGCAAGAAGTTTTAAAGAAATAAAATTGTTATGCTTCGATTTTGGTATGGTATTGACTCTTTAGCACATAGGTAGCCCTCAAAAAAATCATCCAGTTTTCCAAATTATGGAAATTTTGTGGAAGACGTTGACCTGGATTTTGAGCCTCATCATGGCTTCATCGGAATTTCATAGTGACCACAGGCTTTCATACAGTTCTCAAGGTAGGATTCTTGCTTTTGAAACTGACCCAAAATATTGCTATTAAGTGGACAAGAAAAGATTCTGCATATTTAGTTTGGGTGGATACTTTTTTTTTGGATATGTAGTGATAGAAATAGAGGCCTACTGTGCCAATTCAGTGCTAGTTTCATAAATGTTAAGTGCTATGCGTCGTTTAACTTGTCCTGCTAGTATTTAACATCCAGGGGATTTTAGAGTTGACTGGTCTTTCTTGGAAAATGATAGACCCCAGGCCTTGTTCTTCTGAAACTTAAACTTTAATAAGCTTGTTCATTACTAGAGTTTATGGGCAAGGACGTGTTCAAAGAGAATCCAAACATTTATGCTGTGGAAGAAACCAGATGAATTATGATACAAGACCTTTTAATATGAACTCTTTGTGAAAAAATACTTTTCCAAATGCAAGAATTCTGATCTAATGACTAGAATCTGGGTAAAACAGTAAGATCTGTAAGAAGTGTAACTTTTCATGTTCTAATCCTTATAATTTTAGTCTGTAGAATTGAGCTCTATGTCATAGGAATGGTCTTAACAAAGCAGGCCCAGGAGTAAATGTCATTTTGTTTTCCATGGACCAGACCAATCCTTATAGAATTATTGAAAGGCATATCTTTTGGATTTCCCTCCCATGAATACATAGCAACAGATAATTTATTGGTACCAATGAACCAGATTTTCAGCACTGTTACAGATTGATGTATGTGTCTAGAAGTCCATGTGTAAAAAGTATAGCTCTCAAAGTAAATCAGTGAAGCCATGACATTTACTATGAACTCTAATTATTTATAAGAATGAAATAAATACTGTCTTTTAATTTATTTACATTTGGTTATAGTTTTATGGGAGCTTACATTAGTGGGTAAACTCCATGTGTAGAAACTGAGGCAATAGCAGACATTTGGTTTCCCTTAGTGGTAAATCTAGCTGAAAGAAGGTACGGCTAAGAAGGTAGATGCATAATATTTAGTACATCTACGCGAGGAAAATGTGTTTAATAGTTCTCTGAAATTTTAGTCAAACTGTTTTTAAAATAGCTTTATTGAGATATTACTATACATAACATACAATTTACCCATTTAAGGTATATAATTCAGTGATTTTTAGTGTTTTCAGCATTGTACAACTATCACGATAACCTATTTTATTTGATCTTACTTTATTTTTTGGCACTAGTGTCATCGCCAACATAATCAATTTTAAAACATTTTCTTCACTCCAAAAAGAAGCCTATACTTCTTAGTGGTCACTCCCAAATTCCCTCCAACCCAGCCTTCCCCTCCAGCCGAAGCCAACCTTAAACCTTCTGTCTTTAAGATTTGCCTATTCTGGATATTTCCTATAAATGCAATCATACATGGCATTTTGTGACCTGTTCTTTTACTTAGCATAATGTTTTAAATGTTAGATAATGAACTTTGATTATCAACACAGTTATTACGAAGGTTCATTCATGTCATAGTATGCATCAGTATTGCATTTTTGTTGTCAAATAATATTCCATTGTGTGGATATACTAAATTTTGTTTCTCTATTCATCATTTGATAGAAATTTGATTTAATTCCTCTTTTTGAATATTATGAATAATGCTGGTAACAACATTCACATCTAAATTTTTATGTGGATGTGTGTTTTCATTTCTATTGTGTATATACCTGAGAATAGAATTGCTGGATCATATGATTAACTGCATGTTTAAAATTTTGAGAAATTGTCAGACGGTTTTTCAAAGTGGCTACGGCATTTTACATTCCCACTGACGATTTCTTTTCTTTTCTTTTGAGACGGAGTCTTCTTCTGTCCCCCAGGCTGGAGTGCAGTGGTGCAATCTCGGCTTACTGCAACCTCTGCCTCCCAAGTTCAAGCGATTCTCCTGCCTCGGCCTTGCAAGTAGCTGAGACTACAGGAGCCTGCCACCACGCCTGGCTAATTTTTTATAATTTTAGTAGAGACAGGGTTTCACCATGTGATGATTTCTTAAAAAATAATAATTTCTACAAGGCTATAGCGATTCTGTTTTGGATAACTTTCAAAAACAGATTCTACCTGAACTAAACTTTTTTCTTTTACATATGTGTGCTTTTCATTGTTTTTTATTTCAATGTAAAATTTTCATATTTCTTGTAGAATTTAGCTCTTAGGATCCATGTTTTGAAAATTAAAAAAGTAAAATAGTCCTTCACAAGTAATATTAAAATAATTGCAACTTAATCCTCAGATTTTAAACTTTTATTCTTTCATTTTTAATATAACTTTTTTTGTACATACCTCACATATAATGATTCATAGTTTTAACTGACATAGTTGTTGTTTATATTGCTGCTTCTTTGTTCCGTTAAATTTTCTTTTCTTCCATGTGTTTTTTTTTCTGGATTCTCTGCCTTGTGATTACAAAGAGGAATTCCTGACTTATCTTGAACACTACCAGCTAACTATTCCAATAAGGGTTGATCAAAATGGAGCATTTCTCAGCTTTACTGTGAAAAATGATAAACACTCAAGGAGAAGACGGAGTATGGACCCTATTGATCCACAGCAGGCAGTATCTAAGTTATTTTTTAAACTTTCAGCCTATGGCAAGCACTTTCATCTAAACTTGACTCTTAATACAGATTTTGTGTCCAAACATTTTACAGTAGAATATTGGGGGAAAGATGGACCCCAGTGGAAACATGATTTTTTAGACAACTGTCATTACACAGGATATTTGCAAGATCAACGTAGTACAACTAAAGTGGCTTTAAGCAACTGTGTTGGGTTGGTAAGTAGATGCTATAATTTTAAACTTCTGATGGGAAAATAAGTTTGCAATGTAAATGTCTTTCCTCAGATTAAAGAAAATATACATATATAGGTAGTTTAAGTAGGAAGATGATAGTTTAAAATTTTTTGCTATTTCCACTGCCTTTGATTTTCTTTTTAATAATGTACTGACTTTTCAAAGAGCAGCTTTAAAAACTATTACTAGAAGAGGAATGAACAAAACTTCAGGTTTCCCTTTAGACTTAAGTTTTCCTGTTCAAATGAGATATCTTTTCTGCATAAACAAAACTCAGTCATTTGTGAAGAATTTTAGGATATGTTTGTATGTATGTGTTTTATGGCAGGAAACCATAACACTGATCTTCTTTTTATAATATCTTCCTTTGGTAGGTGACATATCTTAAAATTACTTATGACCTACTTATAGTTAGAAGTTCTTGAAGAAAATCTTTTATATGAGAGTCTATGAGATAATTTTTCTATACATTTATATGAAGATTGATGATAAATTTTATTTTAGTTAGAAAACGGGTTCCAGGCTGGGTGAAGTGGCTCATGTCTGTAATCCCAGTGTTTTGGGAGGCCAAGATGGGAGGATTGCTTGAGGCTAGGAGATCAAGACCAGCTGGGCAGCATGGCGAGACCCCATTTCTAAAACTATTTTTTAAAGAAAGAATAAGAAAAGAAAATGGGTTCAAGAATACTGGGTTTATTCTGGGCATTTGAATCCATTCTAGTTTAATGGTAAATACACAGTTCAAAGTTGCACATAGTAATAATCACAAAACAAAGCCAATTTCCATGCTTTCTCTTCTGTGTCTACCCTGTTCAGTCTAATGTAGATGTTCCGTTAAAGCTGTATCTGTGAAAAAGGTACAAACATTTTCATGCTCAAGGAATGTTTTCAGAAACTGTTTTTCTTTCTTATTATAACATACCCATATGTTTATTTCTGTTTCAATATAAAATAACTATAATTCAAGTTGGATTTAAATAAGTTTAAAATTTGAAAGGACTACCAAGAACTACACAATGGAGAAAAACATTTCACTGCAGATGTACATAAAAAAGTGCTCCAATTATCTACTTTTGATCTCTGTTAAGTAAAATGAACCAAAATATTTATTTAGGTTGTAAAATTTAGGTTTAATTTCTAAAATAGACAAATTGAGCACACTCATTGCTAGTTTCTCTATAATCAGTGTTAGGACTTTATATATAAAACAGATTTATCTTTTTGAATAAAATTATCCAAAATAAATGTGTTCTAAAACTTCTCATATGTTAAAATGACACACTATTAATTATCATAGAAAAATACTATTTCTAGTCATTGACTAATCCCTTTACATTTGGCATTAACATTAACTATGCCATTACTAGTTTTTACAGGGTGATGAAATGAACAAATTCAAGATTAAAAAAAAAAAACAAAACTAATTTCATTGTGGGATTTGAGAGGAGAGTTATTGTAGATATGAAGATAATTTAGAACATTTTGGAGACATAAAGGCCTATTCAAAGTCTATGGCATTGAGAATAAAGAAGATAGAATGAATTTAAACCACATTTTGTGACAAAATTTAAAATATTTTCATGCTATTAATTTTTTCTTGTTTGACATATAATAAGACAGAGAATACATAGTAGGTAGTTAATACTATTTTAAAAAATTGAAATAGAATTGAACTAGGTGTGAGTTAAAGGAGAGAAAGCAGTTGAAGGTGGCTGAGATATCTCTTGGATGAAAGTATATATGAATGTTATGAGTTGAAAAGGAATGTCAGAGGAGAGCTAGATTGGAGAGAAATTTGAAAAGAATGGCTTTGATATAGTATATGTAAGGAATCTGAATAAATAAAGGTTAAGGATATCTATCTAGTGATATTTGAGAAATATAGCTCTGAAGTTTAGAAAAGAATTCAATTCTGGAAACAAGTAACTTCAGAGCCATTAATATAGGTGACTTTATAAAATCGTGAAACATGCTGTTTGATAACTCAAAAGTGAGAATAAAGTTGAAAATGGAACCTTTTCTATAATAAAGGAGATGGCAGAATGTCACCTTTTCTTCATCCTTATTGAGACTCTCTGTCTCTTGTTCTCTTTCCCTCTGTTAACACCTTTCTATTTTACTTCATCTCTTATTGACACTGCCTGGTCCATGTTAACTAAGTTTGATTATTTGATTAAGGTTTGGTCTACCATGTTTGTCCACTGAAGTTACTGTTTTTCTCTTGGCAGTTCATAAGAAATTTGTGAGCAGATAATTCATACTTTTATACACCAGTTTTAGTAAACTTTACCTTCATTCTTATTTTGTGTGATGTTACCTTTTTTTTTATTTTTTGAGACAGGTCTTACTGACTCTGTTGCCCAGGCTGGAGTCCAGTGGCACTACTTTGGCTTACTGCAACCTCCACCTCCTGGGGATGTTACATTTTTAATCAAATGGAATATGTAAACAAGTGGTTTTTTTTTTAATTCTACTTTTCAAAGGTCACCACTTTTAATACATTCTGTGTTTTTACTCTTTCTATATAAAATAGTTGTTAATGCAGAGATCATTAGTGTTTTCTAATCCTATCTCCTCACCCATAGTTTTAGTGTTAGGACTCTTGCACCATTCAAAGAACAAAATTTCTAACATTATAGTCTATTAGCTTCATAAAATGTCATATTTTAATTTGCTTTGTATTTGGACCATGGTTTCTTATCCAGATTTTGTTTTTTTCTGGAGTTTCTATTTACTTTTACTTTTTCTCATTGAGAAAACATCACAGTTTCTTTATCAAGTGATTTAATATTTTCCACTTCCTTAGTCCTTTTGTGTATTGCTTGAAATACATTCCATTCGTCTTTGGAGACATTTTTCATGGAGCAATTTAATTAATTTCTTGAGCTAATTTCTCGATGTTAGTTTCTGTAACAGCTCTCATTTTGGGATTTCTTTTTTCCTAAATTAGTTCTATATCTTTCTCTTTCTGAGTTTACATCCTGGTTTTGTTGGAGAATATCTTCAAATGATTACCTCAGAACAGGTGCTGGGGAAGTAAAGTTTCTGAGTCTGCATCTATTTGAAAGGGACCTTATGCAGCCCTCCTATTTGGTTAATAATTTAGCTGAACATGAAATTCTAGGTTCAAAAATCATCTTCCTTAAAAATGATGGATGGTGGTACTGGGAAAGGGAATATATGAAGCATAAAATTTATTTATATGGTTTTATAGCTTTAAAAAAGGAAAAATACTTAAAGGTCTTAAAAGTTAGCATTGTTTCACAGGTAGAAGTCTGCTGCTAGTCTGATTTTTGCCTTTTAATCTTTAAAATTTTTTTTAGTTTAAAACAATTTTCCCTCAGTGAAAGCATGTTCCTTTTATCCTTCCTGTTTCAGGAATTTATGAAACATGGCTAGCTATGGGTTTTACTTCCTAATTTCTGCTTGGTATTTGATGGGTGCTTTTAATAAAGACCTTCCTTCAGCTTAGAGAAATTTAAAAAATTATTTCCTTAATAATTTTATCTTATTTTTTTCTTCCTTCTGCTTTCTTTTTCTGGAATTGGTTCTCTGCTTGTCTTATCTTTTTTCTTTTTCCATTGGTTTTTGTTGTTGTTGGTGTTCTAAGTTCTATGAGATTTCCGCAATTTTGCGTTCTTTTCCTTCAGTTGATTTAAAAATTACAGTAGTCATATATCTAATTTTCAAAAGTTATTTCTCTTTTTCTTGGATTTTCTTACATTTTGTTCTTACTTCATGAAAACTCATTATCTTCACTCCCTCTGAAGATTATAAAGACCATATAGCTAATTAGAAAAGCTCAATGACCCCTTACACTTTCTGTTCATTTAGTCATGTCCATAGTTGTCATTCTCCCCTTTTCATTATTCATTCATTCATTCACAAGTCCTTTCACTAATACTTATAAGTACCTTTCATATTATAGGTACTGTTCTAGGTGCTAGGAGTACAACAATGAAAAACAAAAATCTATATTATCATATAGCTTGTATTCTAGTAGAGTAGACACACAATAAGATATTAAATAAAAACTGTAATATATTGGATAGTGATAAAGGCTAAGGAGGAAAAAGTATTGAGCAAAGACCTTAAGGAAAAGGCAAAAGGAAATGCTGGCATCTGAGGGATAAGATTGTCAGGTAGAAATTTTCAAGTACAAAGATATGATCTGAGAGTGTTTGAGGAAGAGCATAGAGGCCACCATGGTTGTAGCCAAGAGAAAGGGAGGGATAGTAATGGAAGTTGAGGTCAGAAAGGAAACTGGAAACCAGATGTAAGGCTTTAGGGGACACAAGATAAAATCAATGATAACTACAGGCTCGAGGCCTGAGCAACTAAAATAATCTGGCAGCCATCATCTAAGATGAGAAAGACAGGAATTAATGGAGATGAAAAAGCTATTTGAGGAGTAGGTAGGGAGTGTGTATCATGAGTTCAGTTGGCGGTGTTAAACTTGAGATGTTGTATAGGATATTGGATAAGCCAGCCTGGAGTTCAGAGGAGAGATATGAATTATAAAGTTATAAATTTGGGAGTCATCAATATATAGCTGACATTTAAAGCCAAGAGATTATATGAAATTGCTTTGAAGGGAACATAGGTAGAATAGAGAAGAGTGAGCCCTTGGGCTTCCAAGAGGACAGGGAGGTCAGAGAGCCGTAGAAGAAACAACAGAGAACAGAGTAATAAAGTTGAAGGAATATCAGGAAAATGTCCTGGAAGCCAGAAGGAGGTATTTCAAGGGGAAATTGCCGCTGATGAGTCCAAATAACAGTAGCACTGAAAATTCCATTGAATTTATCATTAAGGAGGTTATTGGTGACCTTGACAAAAGGAGTTTCAGTGAAGAAGAGTTTGGAGAAGAGGCAATGACATGATTGTAGTAGGTTTAAAATGGAGTGAGAAGAGAGAAAAAGAATATATAGACAGTTATTTCAAGGACTTCTGGAAAAGCAAAAAATTTTCAGTAGCAGACAGAAGTGGGGTCACAGGAGGTTTTGTTGTGTTTGATGGAAATGGGAATGATCATGTTGAGAGAGGGGTACTGGAATGAAGTTCTTAGTAGGTGAGAAAGGATGGAATTTTCCACACAAATGGAATAATTATCTTTATCTAGGAGAATAGATAGTTCATCTATGATAAGAGGAAAAAAGGCCGGGCACGGTGGCTCATGCCTATAATCCCAGCACTTTGGGAGGCCGAGGCGGGTGGATTACAAGGTCAGAAGTTCGAGACCAGCCTGGCCAAGATGGTGAAACTCCGTCTGTACTAAAAATATAAAAATTAGCTGGGTGTGTTGGCATATTCCTGTAATCTCAACTACTCAGAAGGCTGAGGCAGAAGAATCGCTTGAACCCAGGAAGTGAAGGTTTCAGTGAGCCAAGATTGTGCCACTGCACCCCTGCCTGTGTGACAGAGTGAGACTCCGTCTCAAAAGAAAAAAAAGAGGAAAAAATAGATAATATGGACATACGATGCAGGTAGGTGGGTATTTGTGGTTGCAAAAATTTGTAGGAGGTTGTGCAATGTCTGTTGGAGGGGATAGAGGATTAAGTAAAGATGAGAAAGCATGTAATAGTTATCCAGAAGAATGGAGTACTGAAGGAACTTGATAAATGTATAATTTCTGTGAAGCATTAAAGTTGCAGTTGAAATTATTCATGAATTTCAAATGAGACCAGTCAGCATTTTGGTGTATTTTTCTCTGGCTAAATGCAGCTGCAAAGGTACAGGCCCAGCAAAGTTGAATCTAATCAAGGTTGTGGTTTAGCCAGCTGGATTCCATGAAGTAAGAAAGGGGTAAGGAAATTGAAGGTGGAATTGAAGCTTGATTATGAGGGAAGTGAGAACATGAGGTCAGTAAAAGATGGTGAAAAGGTGATAGGATCAATGGATTATGGGACCTCAAGGGGATAAAAGGATTATCCCTTGGAGTTGGGATATTAGAGGGAGAGTATTAGAAAGATAGAAGAAGGTGATACTTGATATCGAGATTAGAGAAGACTCCAAATATTGATAGTGCTAAAGTCTAGAGTTTGACCATGGGCTTGGTGTTGAAGGTAAGGTGAGGGACAAGATATTTGAAGGAGAGGAAGTCAAGGAATTGAGAGGACAGGGAATGAAGAGACCATCTCTGTCATTAGTTTCCTAACCTAGGTTCATCGATGGGATTCAGGGAGATTGTGAACTGAAATGGGCAAATATCACATCTTTATCTTTATTAATTCTTAACTGAAAGTTAACATTTCTCTCAATTTTAAATATAGGTAACAAACCAATATGTTGATAGCAGTACCTGTGACTTTGTCTCCAATAGAAACCATAGATATTTTCATATTATTACAGTTTTTGCATGTAGTTAAAAATATTTTTACTCATCATTATTGTATAATTATGGTAGTTGTTAGAGCCACTGAAGGTCTTATTTAAAGTGTAACAAAGATTATATGTATTGTATTTTTAAAATATTTTGATAACTGTATTTTACTAAGTTGGTTTTATTTATAATCCTATATTTTTTTCTGCATTTAAAATATTCTGAGGAGGACTCCTTAGGTTTCACCCTTAGACTTCCAAAGGGATTCAGGGTATGTGCATATACACATACACATATTTTAAGAACCTGTGATACAGGAAGATTTTGAAATAAACAAGTATTTCAGGAATGGTGTTGCAGAGAATGACAGTGATCCAGAAATTGTTATCTTTAAGGAGTCAGGGGACTGACTTGGGATCAATAGATAAATACAACTGGAAAAGGAGGGAGATGATCATGGCATGAGGTTCAATGCTGGTATTTGTTTGTTGAGGAGGGAGAAAGAATTGTTTGGAAATGACAGTGAGTTGCAAGAACACCTAACCCTACCTTCAGTCCCCATAGGAGGCATGTAGAAGAGAAAGCAGCCACCGTTCCAGAGGACTGCAGGAAAGGAGTTTCAGGTTTTTGTTAGAGTAAGATGAAGTGAACATTCACAGATGAAGCAGTGGTAGAGAAGATTTTGTTGATGATTGACCTTGAGTTTGAGAGGACACAGTAGAAGTGTTTCAAATAATAGGGAGAGGTAGGAGATGGGATCAGAAAACATGATATACATAATCATATGGGGATTAGAATCCAGGGGGTAAGGTTTGGGCTTCTCAAAGGAATTAATAACACAAGGAAAGAGGGAACACGGTGAGATTAATCCTGATGGTCCTGAGGCAGATAGTGTAAAGGTGAATGGGGATACTGAAGTAAGTGAGAGCAGGCTCTTGCCAGGCATGCATAGATTTCCGGTGCTCCCACTAAATTCAGGCCCTCCATCATCTGGTTTTCAGCCCCTGTCTAATCTCATAATCACTCTCCCCTTCCCTCCCTTCAGTCACTGTAGTTCTCCTGGTTGTTTCTGAAATACTGTAAGCATGCCCCTATCTCATTGCCTTTGTATTTGCTGTTTCCAGTGTCTGGTCTGCTCTTTCCCAAGATATAGATTTGGCTTGCTCCCTCATTTTATTCAGGTTTCTGCTCAAATACCACTTTATTAGAGAGTATGGTCGCAACTACCCAAGATAGTTTGTATAATTCTCTCACTTCTAATTATTCTCTGTTCTTTTTTATTGCTTTTATCTCCCCTCTTAATGTTTATCACTACCTGATCCATCATTTATTTGTATGATCAAATAACTAGCTATTTCTAGCTCCTCTCACCGAAATGTAAGCACCATGATAGAGCTGGAAATTTGGTTCACTGTTGCATCCCCACTACCTAGCATAGTATCTGCCTTGTGATAGGCACTTGTGAAAGCTTATTTTGTGAATGAATAAATAAATTCAGAAACAGCCCTTAGAGGATAAGAGAATTATAGTATAGTGGTTAAGAGTTCAGACTTCAAAGTCAGTCACATGAGTTCATTGTTTAAACTTGCTCCATCTCAGTTTCTCATCTGCAAAGTGGAACAGATAGTGGTACATCAAAGAGCTATTAAGAAGAGAGAATGTTATAAACATTTTAGAAAGTACCTAACACATAAAATCTCTGGATTGTCCTTCCAGAGTCATTTCATTCTGAACTTAGAGATGATGTTTACTTACTAGGCTTCTGACTTCATTTTTACCCAGCAACTCGAGTCTCTTGTCTGGTAACTTTCAATTTTCTTGTGCCCACAGACCAGTGTGACTTTAGTCCCTAACCTTTCTGGACTGTAGCTGAGACCCTGCTTCCTACATATCCCTCTTATCAAAACTTATACTTGCCTCCTGTTCTGCAGGAATTGTGCTCAGTTTTTTAGTACATTGTTAATCTACCTGGCAAAGTACTTCAGACTGAGGTATCAGAATACGTTAATGGTGTATTATGTTATTTCTGCCAGTATTTGCATTTAATGTAGGGACTACTATCCTTAAAGTAAAGCAGACAATGGTGAAAATCATATGAAGTGACTCAGGGCTGCTTTTTTTTGTTTGCATTCCTCAGCTCATTTCATGTAGGTGACTGCCAACTTAATCTATAAATTAGAGTAACTCTGATTATATCTTATCATTCCTTCCAAGCATGAGGTACTTAACATGAATTTCCCTAAACAGAATCACAGAGGTTTAGAATTCAAAGAGACCTTAGAGATTATCTGAACTAGAGGTTTTCAACTTTCTTTTTAAAGCAGCAAAACCCCTTTTTCAAATGAAATATTATGTGGAAAATTAATATATAGATTAATAAAAGCACAGCTGATTCCTAAACCCAGGAATCTAAGCCATGTAGGTCTCCCTTTGTTGTCTGGGGCAATCCCCTGAGGGCACTTCCATGGAACCCTTAGGGCTCCCCAGAGTGCTGTTTTAAAACCACTAATTTAGACCAACTCTTTCATTTTTCCAGCTGAGGAAATATACCCAGAGAGCTTTTATTTTATCTGGTGTTACAGGGTAAATTAGTTGGATTAAGAGCAGTCCTCACATGTGCCATACTTAGGAAAACACTATTAGACAAGAGAGGAAATTCTTATTTCAGATGTAGATAACTTTTACCATCTAATTTCTTTTCATCAACAAAGTTTTATTTGTACCTGTCACATGTGAGACATTTTCTGTGGTTGTAACTGATACAAAGAAATATGAGACATAACCCTTTGCCTTAAAAAGCAAATAATGTAATTGGGAAACTAAAACATGAAGTTGAAAAGTTATACCAAATTTAAATAAGACTCCAAGACTTGAGATGTAATAAAGCTGTGTGGAATTCATTGAAAATAAGTGATTCTGAGAATTGGCTCTATTGGAGTTCAGTGGAGGGTAAGCTACTCTATTTGGGTAGAGAAGGTTTTAAAGAGGAGAGAGAACTAAACTGAGTAGCACTTGGCTAAGTAAATAGGGATAAGGTGATATAATACTGTAAGTAAGGGCAGAACTTTGAATTCTAGTACCTTCACTTACCTCTATATAATATTGGGAAAGTCCTTAACCTCTGAGCCTGTTACTTCATCTGCAGAATGGGGATGTATGGGATGTGTGTTAATTAAGGACGTATTAATTGATGTAACATAAACCTCAAAATGTCAGTGATTTATCACAATAGAAATTTATTTCTTCTGTATGTCTGTGTCTACATCAGATAGCTTTCTAAGAGGTCACGCAGGGACCCAGGTTCCTTCTTTTTTGGTTTCTACCTACCCTAGGTCTTTGGAATTCTCTTCATTCAATAGGGAAAGAGAGTAGAAGATTCCACGGCAGAGGTATTCAGAGGTTGGGCTGAAAGTGGTATATAAACCTCTGCCCACTTTTTTATTGTCCAAAATTCAATCGCAAAGCTATATCTAAACACAGAGGATATAGTTATGTGCATAATGTGGAACTGAAATAAGTTTTAGTGTTCACATAAAATCTCTGTTATGTCACAGAGTTGTTGTGAGGGAGGAAATCATGTATGTGACATGCCTAGTACAGTGCATAGCATGTGGAGGTATTTAAATATCCTTTTTAAACAATAGGAACATTTATATAATGTTTTACTGAGTACAGGTAATTCACTAAATTTTTTATTAATGTGTTTTAACCTTGTCTTTGGAGAAGTGTCCATTTATTTTTAGCTCTTGGTAATAATGATAACTAATATTTAAAATGATTCTCTTTGGTAGGAACATTTATATAATGTGTTACTGAATACAGATAATTCACTAAATTTTTTATTAACGTGTGTTTTAACCCTGTCTTTGGAGAAGTGTCCATTTATTTTTAGCTCTTGATAATAATGATAACTAATATTTAAAATGATTCTCTTTAGTAAGTTCTTTGTTTATTTTTTTTTAGCATGGTGTTATTGCTACAGAAGATGAAGAATATTTTATTGAACCTTTAAAGAATACCACAGAGGATTCCAAGCATTTTAGTTATGAAAATGGCCACCCTCATGTTATTTACAAAAAGTCTGCCCTTCAACAATGGCATCTGTATGATCATTCTCATTGTGGGGTTTCCGGTGAGTGAGTGTGCAACTTTTAGAAAGTATATTGTATTGCTGCTTTTTCTTTCTTCTGGCAAGTATAGTGAGGTTAACAATAAAAGTAAGTAGAAATTTGACTAGAATTATAATGTCCAGAGCCCTTTTAATAGATGTTACCTACCAATAGTTTCAAATCATTTGGAAGCTCTTTGAGACGTCTTTAAACTGTAAGTTTGTATAAAATTCATTTTCTTTTTTTGGTTGAAGGGAAAAAAATAATCATCTTATTCTACTTAAGTAATAGCTATAGCTTTTATGCACAGGTATATTGTAATACTCTGTGATATTTCTTTAGCCTGATATTTTTATGCTAGTAGCAGGAATCTAGACATTTGAATAAGACTTAAAGAGTCTTAAGGTAGTGTTCAAAGTAGTGTTAGCACTGAGTGAAGATACTATAGAAATATGTAGTACAGACTACAAACGTAGACGTCAGTGATCAAGGAGAGCTTCATGGAAGAAGTAACTTCTAAGCTGAGGCCTGAGGGAAAAGTGAAGGTAGCTGTAGAGAAGTGGAGAAAGCAGTGGCTATAATGTTTCACATAGAGGAAATTGTGTTTATGAAGCTCCTAAACCAAAAGAGAGAATGTCATGTTTTATAAGTTGACAGACAGTTCAAGTAACTGGATAATAGAATATGGGCTGGAGGGATAAAGGTGAGGTTCATAGTGGTTGGGGGAAGTGGTTGTGAGAGATGAAACTGGAAAGATTAGCAGAGACCTCATCATGAAGAGCTTGTGAACCATGTTAAGGGGTTTGTTTATCCTAAGTGCACTAGAAACCCACTGAAAGGTTTTAAACAGGAAGAATAACATAATCAGATTTGTGTTTTAGAAAAGCTACTCTGGCAGCAATATGGAGACTGAATTAGAGAAGAGCAAGACTAGTGATAGGGAGTTAGGAGGATGTTAGTCAAAAGATGAGAAAATGTAGAGGAATAGTGGATATAGCATAGCATAGCAAAAAGAACATGGGCTTTGGTATAGCATAGAACGAATTACTTAACCTCTCTGAGTGCTCATCTCAGCATATACTAGTTACCCAATCAAATTGTAGGTATCATTAAGATGACTGTTACTAGTACACTAAAGAGTTATTATGCTAAAATTTTTATTTTAAAGATTTGTTCTATGTAGTTCCAGTAGTGAGAACCAGGGGAAGAATGTCTCAGAGAGAGATTTCAGCTTAATGCAAAGGTAAAGTCAACAACAAGTAGATTTAGTAAAAAATAGAAAAGGTTGCCTTGTGAATTAGTGTATGATATGCATCATCCTTTTGTTACTTCTCCATATTTTTCATGGGCTTGTTTTCTTCGGAATTTTTTTCTTAACCTACAGTTCTCATTCTCTGCACTTTCTTCTTGAGTAATCTCTAAGGCTGTTAATTAAGTCCTTGTTTGTCAAGAATAGTTGGTACCAGAAAAATACAACTTACAGTGAATCTACCTAAAACATGAATTCCTTAGTTGATAATGAAAAGAAAAGGTTTGTTGGGTCTTTGTATTGAGTAATGAAACAAACATTATGGAAACAAGTTTATTTTATCTTATATTCAACAACATTTAGACTGTAAGTACAATTATATATAAATTCTTTGAAAACTAGAATTCAAATATTTAGTTGGTTTATTATAATATAATTTTCTATCATTTTCCATAACATGCCATCCTTCTCTGTATGATTGTAAAGAAGATCACCTTTTGGAAAAATATTTAAAGATTTTATCATATTCTGAAAAGCCTATCTCTTAATCCTTTCATATTTATTCTTTCTTGAAGTACATATCACATTATTTTAACTCAGGCAGATCCTTATTTTTTAATGGTTTACGCATTAGTCAAACGCTTCTCCAAATCCATTCTTATGGCTATCATAAAATTCTGCCCTTTTGGGGGAAGATATTCTCTTACCTTCTCTCATTCGGATTACTGTGACAATTTCCTAAACAGTCTTCCATTTCAATCTTTTCAATTCACCTGCCATTTCTACTACCCTGAACACTAGCATATTTATTTCAGACCCTCATTATTTCTTGCCAAGACCACTATACTGACTTTCTAATTATGCTTTCTGTATCCAGATTTTTATTCTTGTTTTCAGTTAAATCTGTCTCCTAAATCTGGCTGTGTCACACACCTTGAAAAACTTCACTGGCTTCCCATTATTGGGAATATAGTAGTATTTCCCTGTGTTCTGGGCAAGTGTTACTAGACTTTTTTGGAAAAAAAAGCATTTGGTGTTTAGTAGTAAATTTGGGAAATGTCTGGCTAACATCTTAATTGTAATACTGTTTCAGTAGCATAGGTCAAGTGAGAGATGTGAATTTATAGGCATACACTGCCAGTTAGCCTATTACCTGGAACTCAAGTTTATGCCAAAATATAAGATATGGAAACCCTCTTGACACTGGATATATTTATCTTATGTTCAGATATTAATTTTTCCATTCTAATTAGATTCAAACTATGAATTTTTAAAAATTTTATAGAAGGAATACATGTTATTTTTAGGAAATAAACATTATGAATGTTTATAGGACAAAAACGAGAAAAAGAAACTGAAAGTTACTCTTATTCCAACACCGAGATATAACTAAGTATTCTTCTAGTCCATTGAAATAGATATTATTATGTCTCTATATCTGCATTATCAACTTATATATTCATTAAGTAAATATTTATTTAGTACCCGTACACAGGGCTCTTTTAGGTGCTGGGGATGTAGCAATAAATAAAGCAGAAAAACTGCTCTCATTGAGTTTATATGCTAGTGAAGAAAGTTAACTAAATAAGCAAACAAACAAACAAATAAACAAATATATGGTCAACTGTCCAGAAGTAGTAAGTACTATGAACAAAAATAAAGTGGGTCAATGAAATAATAATGAGTGGCTGTATATATTCAAGCATTTTGGTATTGATCAAAAAGTTAAAATCTTTTTTCAGATGGCAGTGTAATCCATATATTGATTTTGGGAAAAAGTTATTGTGTTATATGTGTTTATGAGCAATGTTTTCCTAACATGCTATAATCTAATCAGAATTAAATTGAACAAAGCATTCGTAACAGGCATCATTTGAAGAACTACTCATCTTTATTTTGAAACAGAACAAGTCAATCTTGTTTTTCATTTTAGATTAAGAAAGATAGTAGTTACAGATCATTAAGCTTCACATTAAGAAGTCAATTGACAATTATAGACTATATAGTTTTGTAATGAGCTAATCATGCTAGATTAATTTAATTTTTAAAATGAAACTGAAGATGCTCTCTCTCTTGATTTTATTCATTCAGTATATGTGTATACATAAAATATATCATATATAATTATATATGATATATATAATATGCCTTTGATGGACATTCATAAATAAAAATACATAGTTTAAATAAATAATAAAAAAGATAAATAAATAAATAAATAAAAATATATGTAGTTAAAATAATTTGTAATTTGTTAGAGTGATAGCCAAGCAAACTAAAATTTTAAATTTAAAAAAAACTAAAATGTTGAAAATTATGATAACAAAGATGATAACAGCTATTACTTTACACTGAATTCATTTTTTTGTTATTATTATTATTATTTTATTTTATTTTTTTAAAGAAAGAAAAAGAGAGGAAAGAAAGTGAGAGTGAAAGAAAGAAAAAAAAGAATGTAAGAGAGAATGAAAGAGGAAGAGAAAGAGGGAGAGAGAACGGGATTCTTGTTCTATTGCCCAGGCTAGAATGCAGTCTAAAAATGGGT
>CAUYLG010018644.1:0-34489 GCA_963573385.1 Cacajao melanocephalus
GTGAAAGGATCAATGCAACAAGAAGAGCTAACGATCCTAAATATATAAGCACCCAATACAGGAACACCCAGATACATAAGGCAGGTTCTTCATGACTTACAAAGAAACTTAGACTCCCACACAATAATAGTGGGAGACTTTAACACTATACTGTCAATATTAGATCAATTAGATAGAAAATTAACAAGGATATCCAGGACCTGAACTCAGACCTGGAACAAGTAAACTTAACAATTATTTACAGAACTCTCCACCCCAAATCCACAAAACATACATTTTTCTCAGTATCACATTACACCTATTTTAAAAGTGAGCACATAATTGGAAGTAAATCACTCCTCAGCAATTGCATAGCATTTCACGGCTTTAAATAAAATATTGATTGGCTGCTTGTTTGTTATTTTCATCTCTTATTCCTTCCTGTCTCCATTGTTAAGTACAATTATTGGCATAAAAGAGGTTTTTAATACCCATTTTTAGACGGCATTCTAGCCTGGGCAATAGAACAAGAATCTCGTTCTCTCTCCCTCTTACTCTTCCTCTTTCATTCTCTCTTACATTCTTTTTTTTCTTTCTTTCATTCTCACTTTCTTTCCTCTTTTTCTTTCTAAAAAAAAAAAAAATGTAACAGAGTGTTGTTATGCCTTCTATGCATCATATCAAGATTTACATGATGTCAGTACGCCTTATTATGTGATGTTAGCTTAATGTCTTTGTTAAGGCAATATACGGCAGGTTTCTTCAGTGTAAAGTTACTAATTCTTCCTTTGTAGCTGATAACTATCTTGTGAGGAAATAAATACCTTAAGACAATGTAAATATTCTGATTCTCATCATAGCTTTGCTCAACTAATTTTAGAATCCATTAGTGATTCCTGATTGCAATAATTATTACTATGGTATCTGCTTCATGGTGACTTTCTATTATTCCTTCTACATTTATTAATTGGAATTATATTATAAGGAAGAGTTGGTTCTTATCTACTTACTGAATTATTTCTATCAGTATGCATTCATGATATTTAACTTATTCTATGGGTTAGAGTTCACAGATTTGTCCCAGATTTGGTTATAGGGAGCTCCTTCCAGTTAGCTCCTGTATCCTTCTGACATGCCTCCATCCTTTTGTTAAACAAATTATCCCAACTTGACTAATACCATTGTATTAGTCCATTCTCGTGCTGCTAATAAAGACATACCTGAGACTGGGTAATGTAATAAAGGAAAGAGGTTTAACTGACTCACAGTTCCACAGGGCTAGGAAGGCCTCAGGAAATCTACAATCATGGTGGATGGAAGGAGAAGCAAACACTCCCTTCTTCACATGGCAGCAGCAAGAAGTGCAGTGTGAAGGGGCAGCAGGGGAGAACCCCTTATAAAACCATCAGATTTTGTGAGAACTCACTATCACAAGACAGCATGAGGATAACTGTCCCCATGATTAAATTACTCCTCACTGGGTCCCTCCCATGACACATGGGGATCATGGGAACAACAATTTAAGATAAGATTTAGGTGGGGACACAGCCAAACCATATCAATCATTGATAAAATATATTCCACAGTGAGCTCAATTATGCTAACTTAATTCTTTTGTCAATTATTTTTATGGTACAAATGAACCATTTCTAGTTTCTTTCCCTTTTCAGTTTAATTTTACTTAAATTTTTCTGAGATTTAGTTGTCCATTTAACTTCTATACCAAATATTTATCTATTTTTAAAAATTCATTGGGAATTGTATTTTGTGACCACAGTGCTACCAAATCGAATTCTGCAGAGTTAAATACTGCAGATGTAAATTTTAAGAATTTTTGCAGCTGGAGGCAGAGTTTTAGAGGTCCTTTAACCCAATCTACTCATTTTACAGAGAAGAAAACTGAGGCAAGGGGAGGTCAAGCATTTTACCTTAAACAGCTAGTTTTGAAGCAGCAGTGGCACAGAAGTTAGTACAGTGCTCTTCTTCTACAGTACAGTGCAGGGTCCCCTCCTAACCCCTATCAAAATTAGTTCCCCCGCACACTGAGAAATGCATCTCTACTGAGGTTAAGTGTGCCATTTCACTAAGGATATGCATCCAGAAGGAAGTTTGACCCAAACTTGAGTAAGGCAGGAAGAAAGCTAGTTAAACATGGGCCAGAGGTCCTAAGCAAAGTGGTAATATAGGTACAAAAGGCACAGGGTCAAGGCATGAAAAGACAAGGGAACTGTGGAGGAAAAAATGAGACCTCAATGAGGTTTTGCAAACAGAAATCCAGCCTCAAGTCAAAAAAAATTGGGGCATTTTTTAAAATCTAGGATCTAAGGAAAGAGGGTAATAGGCATGGATATAAGCCCCCAATTATTAGCAAATTAATTCATTTACTTATTCTACTGAGCTAGATATGGACCTGAGTACTTTGTAACTCAATACATCCAAAACATACAGCCTTCCCTGTCCCTCCACTTCCACAGGCAAATCTCCCTACGTTGATAGGTAGCCTGGGTCTCCAGTTACTTATTCTCACAAACAACTTGTCCTACATTCCTCACAGACAAACATTTACCAAGTTGTATGTGTAAATATACATACATATTTACATATATATTTAAATATATCCTAATGTCACTTTAGTATACTCTCTGTTCTCCATTCCCACTCCACATACTTGGTTGAGGTTCTCATCATCTCTCACTTAAGACTGGGTTCCCCAATATCTGTGAACTGACCTCTTGCCTATTTCCTTATTTCCTCCAATCTGTCTTCCATATAGACAACAAAGTCATTTCTAAAAAATGTAAGTCTGATTACAGACTTCCCTCTCCGTTATCACACCACTCCAATGTCACCAAGAGAGGTAAGGTTAGAGATGTGTGAGGTAAGGTTAGAGATGCATTTGATAAAGCTTACTGAATCTATCTACTGTTTTTGTAACATACAGAGTACAGAAAGCAAAGCTTAATAAAGTCTTCTTAGATAATTAGGAAACACAAAATATGTACTAGTTTTAAAATATTGAAAAATATTCTCCTGTATGATAAAATAGAATCACTTGGTCCAAGTCTATCTTTATAAATGGGGAACTCTACACAAACTGGCGGTCACTATCAAATTTGAACATACACACATGCATAAACTTGAACATACACACATCCCTGTATGTTTCAGGTTTATATAAGAAGGGTACTGTGTAAGCATGTAGACTTAGGAATATAGTAGGGAATGCTTTGTTTTTAGCTTACTATATCTTATTTAACAAAAGTATTCTTAATTTATCAATATAAAAATAATACCAATCATGTATTTTGCTGTTAACTTCAAACTACTATTCAGTGAAATGTCTAAAATATATCTTCCTCTTTGAGACACATATTTTATGGGTGGGAAGACATTCAAGCTTCATCCAAGTATCTTTACTACCTCCATATGTTTTAACTCATAGCATTTGGAAATCCTGCTCTGCTTATAAATGGTTTACAGGCAAACCTCCTAGGTTTAAAAATAAAAATAGTAAAATGTCATCTGGCTACTAGATCCAGTGAATGACAAAAAGTTCCATTTAAGTTATGGCCATTTAAACTTATCAAAATGTTTTAATTTTATACCATTTCTATAATCTTGATTCACTATCTCAGTATAAAATATATAATGCATAAATATAGTATAGAATAAATTATTTCCTTCAATGTATATGAGCTTGACATATTATTTTCCTTAAGGAAAACAGATATAAAATTTAGAAGTACTTCTAATCTAGTCATTTTAAGAGATAGCATTTGGAAATACAGTGAAGAGGAAAAAACTCTGGTAGTCACTCCTTGCCTAATTATAGTCATGGGTCACTAAATAATGAGAATAAGTTCTGAAAAACATGTCAATAGGTGATTTCCTCATTATGTGAACATCACAGAGTGTACTTAAACAAGCATGGATGGTAATAAGGCTTATATGGAATAACCTATTGCTCCTAGGCTACAAACCTGTACAGAATATTATTATACTGAGTACTACAGGCAACTGTAACACAATGGTCAGTATTTGTGTATCTAAACATATCTACACATAGAAAAGGTACAGTAAAAACATGGTATAAAAAGGAAATAATGGTATTCCTGTATAGAGCACTTACCATGAAAGGTGCTTGCTAGACTAGAAGTTGCTCTGGGTAAGTGAGTGGATGAGTTAGTGAGTGACTAGAGTAGTGAGTGAATGTGAAGGTCTAGAACATTACTGTACACTATTGTGGGCTTTATAAATGCAGCAAACTTAGTCTACACTAAAATTATTAAAAGTGTTTTTCTTCCTTCAATAATAAAGGTAGCTTACTGTAATTTTTGAGTATATAAACTTTTAATTTTTTAAAATGTTTGACTTGTAATAACACATAAAACATAAACACACATATAAGCTATACAAAAATATTTTTTCTTTATATCCTTATTCTATAAACTTTTTTCTATTAAAAATTTTTAACTTGTAAAACTTTTTTGTTAAAGACTAAGACACAAATGCACATGCTAGCCTAGACCTACACAGGATCAGGATCATCAATATCTCTGTCTTCCACCATTATATATCATCCCATTGAAAGATGTTCAGAGGTAATAACACACGTGGAACTGTCATCTCCTATGATAACAATGCCTTCTTCTGGAATATTTCCTAAAGAACCTGAGGATCTTTTACAGTCAATATTTTTTAAAATAAGTAGAAGTAGACTCTAAAATACACTAAAAGTATAGTATAGTAAATATATAAACCAGTAAATCAAGTATTTTGTACTATACATAACTGTATCTGCTCTACTTTTATACTACTGACAGCACAATAGGTTTGTTCATGCCAGCATTGCCACAAACACAAGTAACATATTGCACTATAACGTTAAGATGGCTATGACATCACTAGGTGACAGAAATTTTTCAGCTACATTATAATCTTATGGGAGCACCACCGCATACACAGAGTGTCATTAACTGAAATATAGTTATATGGTGTATGACTGTACTTGAGTCTAAACTGATCTCTCTTCTTCAACTTGTATTCCATTTTGATCCTTATTAACTGTAATAGAGGGGACCAGGGGATCATCTTTGCACTATGTCCCCTCTGCCTCTCTTGGCTCTCCTCCCCACTCACCCAGTTCTGCTTGTACCCTGTGGGTGTACAGATAAGAAGCAGGATTTTTCTTTGTGAGGCAGATCCTCCAACAGACAATTTCGGCCATGATAATATACATTCCCTGGCGTTGGAACAAGCTGTAGAGGAGAATGAACCCTCTAGAATCACTCCCTTGTTGATGGCCCTTCACTTAGGGTGGATGAATGGGATCCCACACACTGAGAGGCCCTAGAGATGATGATTAAAAGTACAGATCCTGGAGCCAGACTGCCTAGAGTCAAATCCCAGATCTACCTACCTCTTACTGTATATCCTTAGGTAAATTACTCAATCTTAGTTAATTCATCCTTAAAATAGGGATAAAAATACTAACCTCAAATAACTATAAAAGTACATTGAAAGTACATTGAAAGCATTAATAACAATTCCTGGTACATAGTGGGTAGACAATGTTAGCAGTTATTAAAATAATTATTATTACTATTATCACTACTATTGTTACCACCACTATTGTTACTAACGGTGAGGTAGGTAGCAGTGAGAAGGAGGTGAATTGCCTGGTCAAGAACTATATATCACATTAGAATAAAACTAACTGCCTTCATTGGGCAAACTCTGTTGATTTAGTTCTACAACATATTTACAAGACTATGAAGGTCAGCATGATGGCTAACTAGAGATGCCTGGCATTTGTCCCCCCAGCCTAAAAAGGACCAAGGCTACAATAAACAACAAGATTTGATATGAGTGTTGAAGGGAGAGTGCTGGAGTGCAGCAAGGAAGTGATTATTGGAATGATTAATCACTTCATTATTGGAATGAAGTGATTACTGTAATGACTGGAAGTCCAGGAGGGCAGCATGGAAGCACATGACCTCTACAACCCCATCTCCCCTACCTGGATCAGATCTGCCTGGAGTTAGAGGGAACTTTCCCCCATGGGAAAAAGGTAAGCAGAAAATCACTGCCAACCCCCATTGCCACCACAAATACCTATAGTCCTTACAACAGAAGAATCTCACGGTCCTTGCAAACTTTCAGCTCCATTTGGAAAAATGCCGAGAATTCATGCATTTTCACTGCTCCAGATTAGAAGCACAAGGTGCACCCTCTCCCCTGTGAGACAAGTTACTGCAGCACAGTGCCATCTTGTGACCTGAGGCACCTCTGGAATGCTCCTTGCTCAGGGAGCCAGTAGCCACTGCACTTCTCTAGCACTGGGTTTCCATATTCATTATGCCAAGCCCATACATTGTATATGAATGCCACAACCCCAGCTGTACAGAGTACAGGCCCAGGACTGTCTATGACTCTGGTCCTACACAGCAAGTAACCAAATCCTGGGGCCACACTCCCAACTGGACTAAAAGCCTACCAGTCCTGCCTATGACAAATCCATCCTTGAGCTGGCCAAACTACTGCATGCCCTCTGCCATGTGGGAAAGGCCTACAAGTCTACCAGCAGCTGATATACCTAAGTGCCTACACTCAGGGATCCAGAAACAACCCCACAGAGCCCTCCTCCCTCCTCAGACATGCCTTGTCCAACATCCCCACACCCTCAACAAGGACCTGAGAGACAATTTTGTAGGCCACCCATGGTGGAAACACTGCAGGCTGATGAAGCAGTCATGAGCCTAAATACATAGCTGAGAAACAACCCCATAAGGCATCCCCAGCAGACATGCCCTAGTCTGGCCAAGCAACCACAAGCATGCCTGTGCTCCTGGCTAGAGTAACATCCCTGTGGCCGCAACCCCAGTGAGCCAGATTCCAAGCTGCCTGACCCACTGTGTGTATGATGCCCAACCTAAGAGATAGTCCAGTGAGCCCAACCCTGGCAAAGCTGCACTACTGTCACCACAAACTCTTTCAGCCTAGGCCACTGAGAAACTCTCAATACCCCCAGTATGGATTACAGTTGAAGAAACTTTATGAAGACTACACTACTGTTTCCACTTAGAACCAAAACCAATGCACTCCATCAAATCAACAACCCAAGATCCATTCATATGAGTAAGTCTTTCCTTATGACACCTAGTGAATAAAATTGGAAGAGGCAACTGGTCCACCAGATTCACAGAAATTTACACAGAGACACAAGAACAATGAAAAAGCAAGGAAACATGTCACTTCCAAAGAAAAACATAATTCTCCAGTAACAGACCACAATCATAAGGAAATATATGAAATGCCAGAAAAAGAATTCAAAATAATAATCTTAAGGAAACTCAGTGAGCTACAAGAGAATACAGATAAACAATTTAACAAAGTCAGGAAAACAACTTATAAGTAATAAATTCAACAGATAGAGTATCATAAAAAAGAACCAAAAAGAAATCCTAGAGTTGAGAATTAAATGAACGAAACAGAAAATATAATTCAGAGCTTCAACAACAGACTATACCAAATGGAGGGGAAAAAAATTCTGAACTTGGATGATAGGTCTTGTGAAATAACACAAGCAGTGACAAAAATGAATAAAAAAGAATAAGGAAAGTCTGAAGGATTTATTAGATACCATCAAGCAAGCAAATATTCACACTATGGGCATTCCAGAAAGAAAAAAGGGTCAAGGTGAAAAAATCATATTTAAGGAAACAATAGCAGAAAATTTCCCAATTCTTGGGAGAAAGATGAGCATTTAGGTCCAGGGAGCTCAAAGAACCCCAAACAGATTCAACTCAAATGGATCCTCTCTGGAGCTCAACATAGTCAAATTGTTAAAAGATAAAAAATTCCAAAAGCATTCAAGAGAAAAAAGTCAAGTCATAAACAGGGGAATCTCCGTTAGACTAACAGCAGATAGCTCAGCAGAAAGCTTACAGGCCAGGAGAAAATGGGATGATATATTCCAAGTATTGAAAGCGGAGATGGGGAAACTCTGCTAGCTAAAAATACTACGCCCTGCAAAGCTATCCTTCAGAAATGAAGGAGAAATAAAATCTTCCAATAGAGAAGCAAAAACTAAAGGGATCTATCACCACTAGATCAACCTTACAAGACATGCTCAAGGGAGTCCTACAACTGGAAGTGAAAAGACAATAACCACCATCATGAAAACATGTATAACCATAAAACTCACTGGTAGAGCTGATATAAAAGGAAAAAGAGAAAACAATCAATCCCTATCACTGCAGAAAATCACCTAACCATAAAAATAATAAGTAAGGGAATAAGTAACAAAGCATATGCAAAATAACCAGAAAATCAATAAAATAAAGGAAGTCCTCACTTATCAATAATCTTGACTGTAAGTGGATTAAATTCCCCCATTTAAAAGATACAGACTATCTGCACAAATGATAAAACAAGACACAGCCATATTCTGCCTACAAGAATCTCACCCCAGCTGTAAAGACACAGACTGAAAGATATTCCATGCAAATGAAAATCAAATGAGCAGGAGTAGCTACACTTATGTCAGACAAAACAGACTTCAAATTAAAAGTTATAAAGAGACAAAGTACATTGTATAATAATAAAAGGATCAATTCAGCAAGATAACATAACAATTGTAAATCTATATGCATCGAACACAGGAGCACCCAGATATATAAAGCAAACATTACAAACATTATTAGATCTAAAGGCAGAAATGGACTTCAATACAATCATAGTGGGAAACTTCAACACCCCACTGTCAGCACTGGACAGGTCATCTAAACAGAAAATCAAGAAAGAAACATAGATTTAAACTGCACCACAGGCCAGAAATGGAGGCTCATGCCTGTAAACCCAACACTTTGAGAGGCCAAGGCAGAGGATCACTTGAGCCAGGAATTTGAGACAAGCCTCAGCAATATAGTGAAACCCTGTCTCTACGAGAGAAAAAAAAGAAAAAAAAAAAAAGCTGGCTGTGATGCCATATGCCTGTAGTCCTAGCTACTCAGGAGGCTTAGGAAGGAGTATCACTTGAGTCCAAGAATTCGAGGCTGCAATAAACTATGATCACGTCACTGCACTCCATCCAAGGTGACAGTCAGACCTTGTCTCTACACAAAGTGCACGGTAGACCTAAAAGACATTTACAGAATATTTCACCTAACCACTTCATTTTTTTCAGCAGCATATGGAACACTCTCCAGGACTGACCATATATGTTAGGACACAAAACAAGTTTCAAAAAATTTTTTAAAATCGAGATCATATGATGTATCCTATCTTACCACAACAAATAAAACTAGACATAACAAGAGGAACATTCAAAACTATACAAATACATGAAAACTAAACAAAATGCTTCTAAACAACCAATAGGTTAAAGATGAAATTAAGAATGAAACTTTTTAATTTCTTGAAATAAATAGAAATAGAAACACAATGTACCAAAGCTTGTGGCACACAACAAAAGCAGTACTAAGAGGCAAGTTTATAGTAATAAAGGCCTATGCCAAAAAACTACAAAGATTTCAAATAAAAAAACATAAAAATGCACCTCAAAGAACTAGAAAAGGAAGGTGGAAAAAAAAACCAAATCCAAAATTAGTAAATGAAATTTTAAAAAATCAGAGCATAAATAAACAAAAATGAGACTGAGGCCTGGAGTGGTAGCTCATGCCTATAATCCCAGCACTCTGGGAGGCCAAGGCAGGAGGATCATTTGAGCCCATGAGTTTGAGACCAGCATGGGCAACATGGTGAAACTTCATCTCTACAACAAAATACAAAAATTAGGCAGGCATGGTAGCACACTCCTACAGTCCCAGCTATTCAGGTGGCAGAGGCAGGAGAATCACCTGAGCCCAGGAAGTTGAGGCCGTAATAAGCCAAGATCAAGCCACTGTACTCCAGCCTGGGAGACATAGTGAGACCCTGTCTCAAAAAAAAGACTAAAAAAAATACAAAAGATCAATCAAACAAAAAGTAAGTTCTTTGAAAAGATAAACAAAATCAACAAACTGTTAGCAAAACTAAGAAAAAAAGAAAAAAAGAGAAGAGACTCAAATTTGAAAAAATCATAAACAGAAGAGGAGACGTCAAAATGGACAACATAGAAATATAATGGATCATTAGAGAGTACTATGAACAACAATACGCCAATAAATTTGAGTTCAGAGGAAATGAATAAATTCCTGGAGACATACAACCTACAAAAATTGAATCTAGAAGAAAAAGAAAACCTGAATGGATCAATTTCAAGTCATTAGAGTGAATCAGTAGTAAAAAGTCTTCAAACAACGAAAAAGTCCAAGACCAGATAGCTTTACAGCTGAATTCTAACAAACCTTTAAAAAAGAATTAATACCAATTCTTTCCAACCTATCCCACAAAATAAATGAGGAGGGAATTCTTCCTAATTGATTCTATAAGGCCAGCATAACCCTGTTACCAAAACTAGACAAGGATACAACAACAACAACAACAAATGGAAAACTATAGCCAGTATGCCTGATGAACTTTGTTGCAAAAATCCTCACCAAAATACTAGCAAGCTGAGTTCTAACAACAAATCAGTAAGAAGATACATTATAATCAAGTGGGATTTATCTCAGGAATGCAAGGATGTTTCAACATATGCAAGTCAATAAGCAGCATACATCATATCAACAGAAAGGACAAAAACCATAAGATGATCTCAACAGATGTAGAAATAGCTTTTGATAAAATTCAACATCCATTCATGATAAAAACTCTTAATAAATTAAGTATAGAAGTAATGTACCTAAACATAATAATGGCCAAATATGACAAACCCACAGTTAGCATCTTACTGAACAAGAAAACGCTTGCAGCTAAAAACTGAAACAAGACAAAGATGCCCAATCTCACTACTCTTATTCAACATACTAAAAGTCCTAACCAGAGTAGTTAGGCAACAGATATATAAAAGGCATCCACATCAGAAAGGGAGAAGTCAAAATGTCCCTGTTTGCAAATGACATGATCTTATATACAGAAAAACCTAAATACTTTACTACAAAAAAAAAAAAAAAAACCCTCGTAGATAACAGAATTCAGTAAATTTGCAGGGTACAAAATTAATATACAAAAATCAGTAGCATTTTTGTACATGTATAATGAACTACTTATCCAGCAGGCAACTGATATCCAGAATATACAAAAAAGTCAACAGAAAAAACAAACAAACAAAAGAAAATCCAATTAAAACATTGGCAGGCCAGGCATGGTGGCTCACGGCTGTAATTCCAGCATTTTGAGAGACTGAGGCAGGCAGATCACATGAGGTCAGAAGTTCAAGACAAGCCTGGCCAACATGGTGAAACCACATCTCTGCTAAAACTACCAAAAAAAATTGGCCAGGTGTGGTGGCGGCTACCTGTAATCCCAGCTACTCAAGAGGCTGAGGCAGGAGAATTGCTTGAACCCAGGAGGCGGAAGTTGTAGTGAGCTGAGATCACACCACTGCACTCCAGCCTGGGTGACAGAGTGAGATTCCAACTCAAATAATAATAATAATAATAATAATAACGAAAAATAAAATATGGGCAAATGATCTGAACAGATAGAAGAAGACATACATATGATCAACACGTATATGAAAAAATACTCACGAATATCACTAATCATCAGGGAAATGCAAATCAAAACTACAAGATAATATCTCATTCCAGTTAGATTAACTATTATCAAAAAGAAAAAAAATAATAACAAATGCTGGCAAGGATATGGAGAAAAAGGAACTCATACACTATTGGTGAGAAGGTAAATTTGTATAGCCATTATGGAGAACAATTCCTGAAAAAATTACAAATAGAACTACCAGATGATCCAGCAAAGCTACTATTAAGTATACATTTTTTAGGGCCCAGAAAACAATATCTCAAAATTAAAGCCTCAGAGGTAGCCTCTAAAGCAAATGTTTTTCTCTTTCTCCTGCCCTCCTGTCTCTCTATCCCATTCTCTCCAGAGGCTGGCCATAGAAACTAGAATCCCTGGCCCCCAAGGCGGGTTGTAGAAACCAAAACCCCTATTCCTCAAAGCTAGTCATAAATCCTATAAATATTACTCCAATTTTCCCTCTGGCTTTCAGTGTAAAAACTGACCACAAAGGAATTATCTAACCTACATTGTTTGACTGTAGGTTATAACAGCCCCATTCCAGAGAGAGTCTTGTCCCATACCCGGAAGGAAAGAATGCATACTCAGAGAACCCAAAAAGAATCTAGACAAGATGGCCCTCCTAGGTTTTCCCAGTCAGTTAGCATTAGATCACCCCATTTGTCCAATCATATTTCTACATGACTGTCCATAGTTTGTTGAACCTAAGCATAAAAATGAACAATTTCCTGTTATCTTTTGATCTTCATTCTGAAGAATCCTATGTATACACGATAAATAAATCTGTATGCCTTTTCTCTAATTAATCTGCCTTTTGTGAGTTGATTTTTCAGCAAAACGTCAGGGAACCAAGGGAAAACTCTCCCTTATCCCCTACAGTATCCAAAGGAAAAGAAATCCATTTGTTAAAGAGATATTTGCACTCCCATGTTTATTGCTGCCCTATTCACAATAGCCAAAATATGGAATCAACCTAGGTGTCCAATAAGGAATAAAGAAACTGTTATATATATGCACTATGGAATACTATTCAGTCATAAAAGAAAATGAAATCCTGTCATTCATAGTAACATGGAAGATAAGTGAAATAAGCTGCGAACAGATAGTTAAATACCACGTTCTCACTCATGTGAGAGAAAAAAAGTTGATCTCCTAGTAACAAGTAAAACAGAGACTACTAGAGGCTCAGAAAGGTAGAGGGAAAAGAGGGTTAAGAGGAGATTTGTTAACAGATACATAAAATTATAGCTAGATAGGAGAAATAAGTCCTAGTGTTCTGTACCACAGCAGGTGGTACAGAATAGCTGGAATGAAGATATTGAAAATTCATTCAAATAGCTGGAATGAGGATACTGAAAATTCCCAACACAAAGAAATGATAAATGTTTGAGATGATGGATGTTACTTACCCTGATTTTTGATCACTATACATTATATGTATCAAATATAACAGTGAAGTGAAGGAAATGATGAATTCATCACTATGTACACCATAAATATGTACAATTATTACTTGTCAATTAAAAAATTAATTTTAAAATGGCTATGAATATGAGTGACTGAATAAATGAATGCACACTTAATAGACCTTCAACCAAGTACCAGGGACTGTGCTGTTTACATACACAAAGGTTTTCTTATTTGATCATAATAACTGGGTAGAAGTTTATTGTTCAGATGTGGAAACTGAAGTTTGTGATGCAAAATACTATTTCTATCATACCAGAACCACCACTGGGGAACTTAAAGAAGATCATAAAAAGAAAAGCCATATTGTGCTAATCTGGAATATTCATAATAGCTGATATTAACTCAGTCTCTATGAAAAAGTACAAAAGTTCCAAATAATTTAAACCAGATAACTTTTAGAATATACTTGTCTATTGACTATTAACAGTTTTATATTCTGTTAATTATGCATAAATTAATTTTCACAACAAAGATTTACATATATACATTATAAATTTTACAACAAAAATATATATAAATATATATAAACTATATATTTATATTATTTGTATCTTTTATTTAAAACTCTGAAATCATCTAGTTTACTACTTGGTAAATAATGGATTTTATATGTTTGAGGATAATGAAAACTGTAATCACCAATATTTAGAAGAATACACTCTGTAAATTTTAGGAATTCAGTTATAAAGGACTCTGGGAATAATATGCAATACTTTTAATAGTGAAATGAAAGAAAGAATGAATTCAGCTATAGCAAGACAAATTTTAGATGGTAAAGGAAATAACATTAAATAGCAGTCAATCCCATAATGAGAAAGGTATATTTTTAAAATTTCCTTCAATTATTTCAGTCATACCAAGCAGAAAGTCTTGATTTAGCACTGATGTGTCTTTAATACCCCCATAACTTTTGCTAATATCCCTTTTTAACATAGAAAAATCTAAGACACGGAGCCTTGGCAGATAATAGTATCTAACTAAGTATCTGGCTAATGAATGTTTTATTTTCAGAATTTGCTATGTTCTATTTAGAATCATATTGGTTTTTTACATTTTTTATAGTATTAGAATGTTTCTTTTTAAAGTGGGAGAATGAATTATTACTAATTAATAGGTCTGGGGTGTTTTTACAGGATGATGAAACACTTTTGAAACTAGAGAACTGGTGGTTGCAACATTTTGAATACACTAAATACCAATGATTGTATGCTTTAAATGGTTAATGTTATGCTGTCTGAAGTTAATCTCAAATTTTAAAATTATTTGGAATATTTAAATAAATCCATTTCTAACAATTTAAAAAACAATATGATGATGTATACATATGACCAGAATTATAAAAGTAGTATGCAAATAAGTGAATTTTGGGAAATAGACTTACCTAGAGAAATTGGATTGGATTGGTATAGATGAGATTTCTAGAGGTGAACTGTAAGAAGCTAACAGGTAGAGACTTGCAAACTAATGTTGGTAGCTTTTCAAGATACCAAGAACCTGGTAAATTTTAGCTTCAGGTGATTTCTAGTGGCATATCAGATGTCTTCAAGAGCTTAGGTAAAAATCCTGAAGCAAACAACATGTATTCTACATTCATCTGCTTCTTGTTCTAAATCTCTGCAGTCCCTCTTCCTCTCTATCACCATTCAAGTGCACACTGTGCTCATGATGTCCTCTGCTCATTCAACACCCTAAACCGGTTCTTCTGTTTTCAATTCTTTAGTCCAACTTCTGTTTTAAAAATGTAGGCTTTAGCTATGTTTGAAAAGGGTTAATATTAGCCTTGCCTATCTCACAAGGCTTCTGAAAAGATAAAATTATATTTGAGACATGCTTTAGAAGTGTTTTTCAAACTCTAGATTCTAATTCATTAGTGGGTCATAAAATCAGTTTAATAGGTTCTGCTCAGTACTTTAAACATGAAACAAATTGGAATACAAAAAAAATGGAGTGCATACTACAATAGGAATTGTTATGGTTAACTTCCTTTTCAGTTTCACATATGCCTGTGTGTCTGCGCAAAGATACGTGTATAGTCAGTCACAATATAAAATGTAATTTTCTGTGATTAAAAAATAAAGCTTTACAAGACAAGTATAATAGGTGTTTTCTGCTATATTTTCGAATAGAGAGCATATAAAGAATGTTTTTCAAAATAAAACAGGGTTACCATCTGACAAATGCAGTGATCAGCTCCTTAGCCACCTGCCCCATGAGCATGAATGCAGCATTAGTGTTTATTATCTAGGTTAAAACCTCAATGGCAAAAAACAATAACAGCAGTAAGAAACAATAATAGCAGCAGAAGACAAAATAAACAAAAAACAGACTAGTCAGTAAAAATACCATTCAATGAGAATAGTTCTATGATTAACTATAAAAATTTGGGGAAATAACTTTAAAATTATATCTGAATTAAGATTTGATCCTTGCATTACTTTGTAGGCTAAAGCTGAAAGCCATGAAAACTCAAAGAACAAAACTGGTAAACACTGTGCTTACAGCAGCAAATATACTAAAATTGGAACGATACAAAGAAGATTACCGTAGCCCCTGCGCAAGGATGACACGCAACTTAGCGAAGTTTTTTAAGACAGTTTTGTATCGTTTTGCTATTATCAGTTGAAATCTGTGTAAAGAAAAAATACTGGTAAATATTTAAAAATATTCTAAAAGGTTGTGGTTTAACAGAATCTTGCAAAGCTCTTTAATTTAGGTCTAACATATAATAAACATGTCTGAAAAGTTTTTAAAAATTTGATAAATTACTAAGGCTTGGGTAATCAGTAGAAGAAAAAACAAAAATGAAACAGGGAGGACTCACTGCAGCACCAAGAGCTTTGGAGCGCAAATCATCACTGGTTGCATCACTTCTCCCGTTGCAATGAATCAAAGGGTAGGTTAAAAGAGAATGCACACAGACCAGAGAACTGTTTCACATTTTGGCTCAGACTTTACTTTGTGTATATAAAAAGCCCTACTAGTGGCTCTATTAAGTGAACATTTAACATTTACTATTTTGTTTATAATAGTTAAAACAGTAATGTTTGGCCTTGTCCGCTTACAAAATAAATCATAACTGTCCTGATGCTGAGAAACATGGCTCAGGAAATCTCTCTACTAGAGAGAGGGATCCCTTATATAGGCTTTCTAGAGACTGTATTCATCCTGCAGAGAGTCTGATCATTTAGGTGATGTAGCCCTACCTAGATAACCATAGAGGAGTAATTGCACTTTGTAACATGCCAAAAGTTTGGTTTTTTTTTTTTTTTTTTTTTTTTAAGAATTAGGGAGCATTTACTCCATATTGCCAATTGATATAAGATAATAATAAAAATAAAATTAACTGGTCAAAACTGGCTAGAATAACACAAATTCAAAACAGGCTTCCCCTATTTCATGCAACCCAAATTTTTCACTCTCAAAGACACCATTAACCATTAAAAAATAAGGCACCCATGACAGAGAATGAGCAAATGTGTTTTACAAAATCATTTTCCAAATCACATTATCTATTTTATGCCATTGCCCAACTCTTTTTTAAAAAGGCATAATTTAAAATACTGTAAAAAACAAGAGCTTTACATTATCCATTTGTTAGCTCCGGCTTCAAAAAATCTTCAGAATCCAAACATTACCTTCACCACTAAAACCCCTGTCCAGAAAATTACCTGTATGTCTAAAATAGCCCCTAATCAGTCACCCTGCTTCCACCATTTTCTCCCTGTAGTTATTCTCCATGCAGAACTGCCAGAATGATTATTTTTAAAATGTAACTTGAATAATGCCAATCCTCTCCTAAAATCCATGTAATGGCTTTTCACCACCCTCAGAAGAGTATCCAAACTCTACACGGTCAAAAAAGCCCTATTAGATATGATATATCCACCCACCTCAACCTTTTCCCACTTCTTCCTTCACTTTTCCCTATGTGAAGACTGACGTGGGTGCATCACTCGAGGCCAGGAGTTCGAGACCAGCCTGGCCAACATGATGAAACCCCATCTCTACTAAAAATATGAAAATTAGCCAAGCATGGTGGCAGGCACCTATAATCCCAGCTCCTCAGGAGGCTGAGGCAGGAGAATCACCTGAACCCCGGAGGGGGGAGGTTGCAGTGAGCCAAAATTGAGCTACTGCACTCCAGCGTGGGCAACAGAGCAGGACTCTGTCTCAAAACAAACAAACAAACAAACAAACAAACAAACAAACAAAATCTTACTGTTTGTACAAATATTTCATTTTGACCTTTATATTTTGACTAAATTCAAGTCACTGGAGACAGTGAAATTACATCCCTCTCTTGAATCTATTTATTTAATATAATAGAAATATAAGATCATATTAACTGCTTGCTTATATTTATACATTGGACTCTCTAACACCATCTCTTATGGATATAATTTAAACTGAAGTTTTTGGTTCATGATTTCCATTTTTTCTGTCCTAAATATCAATACACATCCATAAATATTCATATGCTTTCTATTTCTGCCAAGTTTAGCAGAAGTTTTTAATTCTCCTAACCTTACCTGTGAGTTCCAATGTTTTAAGAATACTTTTAAAACTCTTTATAAGTAAATACTTATGTTAACTCAATTTTTCTTTGGGCTTCCACAAGCAACTTTGATCAATATGCAATCATATTAATCTATAAAGTTTTGTACATAATGTTTTCATTAGTTACATTTTTCCCTTCTATATGTTAATATCTATGCATTTAGGCAGTGTATATATTTTACCTTTTAAGTATACTGCACAAGGTCCATATTTTACAATTAGACTATGAAAGCCAAGATTTTGAGGGATACAATTTAAATATCTACAGTGCAGGTAAATAAAGCCCTTGAGATTTAATTCAACTAATACTTATCAAATCCCTGCTATAAATGGTTTACATACCAACAGAGTCAAAGGTAAGGAAGAAAAAATCCTCACCCTCAAAGAGCTCATAACAGTGACATATAAACTTTTGTGTCCTTAGCCAACAGAGGCAAGGCATAGATTACTTACTTCACACATTCCCATATTCCAGTGGAAAGAGAACTCAGGGCTAAAAGTTCCCCTGTACATGAATTGTTGAAAAAATTATAATCCATTTTAATAAGAAGAACATAGATCATCTACTTTTTAAATGTCTTTATCAAATTATAATTTAAGACCATAAAAACACCCATTATAAGTGTGCAATTCAATGATTTTTAGTTAATTTACAGAGTTGTACAACCATCATCACAATCTTGTTTTAGAACATTCCCAAGAGGGTCATTTATTTTTGAACCATATAGCAATGCAATTTTGGAGTGCACATTCTAGAGTCAGAGTTCCTGGCTCCAAAACTTACTAGATGCATGACCTCGGGAGAGTTGTTAAACCCTTCACTGCTGTACTTCAGTTTCTCATCTAAAATATGTAGTTAATGGTAGTACTTAATTCACAGTATTGTTCTGAGGGTTAAATGAATTAAAATACATATAAAGCACTTGAAACTGTCCCTGGAATGAAGTGTTCAATAAATATCACTTATTGTTAACACTATATGCTTTAAAATCTAGTTATTGGAAAACAATAGGCTGAAAATACTACTGAGGCAAATAGGCAATACTACATACTGAGGGCTAAAGCAAACAACTTATAAAATGTGCTTATTTGATAATAAGTTTAAGGAAAAGTAATTTAAAATTTAAAAACAACATGCACACGTATGTTCGTTGCGGCACTGTTTACAACAGCAAAGACCTTGAACCAACCCAAATGTCCATCAATGATAGACTGGACAAAGAAAATGTGGCACATATACACCATGGAATACTATGCAGCCATAAAAAATGACGAGTTTGTGCCCTTTGTAGAAACATGCATGAATCTAGAAACCATCATTCTCAGCAAACTGACACAAGAACAGAAAACCAAACACCTCATGTTCTCACTGATAGGCAGGTGATGAACAATGAGAACACTTGGGCACAAGGAAGGATTCAATGGGGTAGGTGAGCGGGGTGGCCGGGAGGGGAAGGGAGGGACAGCGGGGGGCGGTAAGGATGGGAAGGGATAACCCGGGGAGAAATGCCTGATGTAGGCGATGGGGGGGGATGGAGACAG
Organism: Cacajao melanocephalus; assembly: GCA_963573385.1. Lineage (NCBI taxonomy): Eukaryota > Metazoa > Chordata > Mammalia > Primates > Pitheciidae > Cacajao > Cacajao melanocephalus. The sequence continues at coordinate 19,192 of CAUYLG010018644.1, forward strand.
CAAACCACCATGGCATGTATGTACCTATGCAACAATCCTGCAGGATGCAGGATGTGCACATGTACCCCAAAGCTCAAAGTACAATAAAAATAAATAATAAAAACAACAATAAAGCAATTGAAAACCAAACCATTTAATATAAAATCTTTAATGCTCTGACAGCATTCATTTAATATTCAACAAATATTTATTAACATGTCATGCTCATCTTGGGCATAGAGAAACAGCAAATAAGACAGAAAGTCCCCGACCGTATAAAGCTTAAAGAGAAACAGAATAAATAACCAGGCAAACTAAAAATAAAATAAAATATTTTCAAGGTTTACATCCCTAGATATATAATCTTCTAGTCCATAACAGAGCATCATGGACGGAATGGCATCTGATTGGGCCTTCTTCAATGGATGTTGGATAGTGGATGGTGGCTATTTCCACCAGCAGTAGGGGGCTTGTGGGAGAGGTATATAGGGTGGAGTGATTAGTATAGGAAAAGGCACCAAGGCAGTAAATCAGAGGATAATCATAGGGCAACAAGTAAGTATAATCTAGTCTGAGTAAGAAGTTTTTTGATTTAGGCTGGGTGCAGTGGCTCCCGTCAGAAATCCCAGCACTTTGGGAAGCCGAGGCGGGTGGATCACTTGATGTCAGGAGTTCAAGACCAGCCTGGCCAACGTGGCGAAAACCCATCTCTACTAAAAATACAAAACTTGGCTGGCCGTGGTGGCGTGCCCCTGTAGTCCCAGCTACTCATGAGGCTGAGGCGGGAGAATCACTTGAACCTGGGAGGCGGAGGCTGCAGTAAGCCAAGATTGTACCACTGCACTGCAGTCTGGGTGACAGAGTGAGACCCTGTCTCAAAAAAAAAAAAAAGTTTTTTGATTTATGGAGAAAGCTATGGAAGATATTCAAAGTTTGGGAAAAAATATAAAAGCATAAACTGAAAGGCTGGAAGTGTCAGTTTGGGAAAATTTGAATTTTATTCAGCATATGACAAGTACTGAAGTAGTAAGTACTGCACTTAACATGATTTAAACTGGGGCTAGGTTTATCAGCATATGGACAGAGAAGGGTGAAGATATCCAGCATCACAAGTGAAAGATGATGAGGATCTGAAGTAGAATAAAAGAAAGAGAGATAAAATTGAGGGAGTGGATGTGAGAAGCACTAAAACACAGAACTGAAAAGAGTGACACCGGTTACAGGAGGTAAAAAATATTCTGAAGTTCTAAATGGAAAAAATAATAAAAATAGCAAAGTCTAAAGAAACAATGAGTTCTAAAAGAGATAGTTGTGTTTTGGGTATATTGAGCTTAAGTTCTGGCGTATAATCCTGGTGGGTTGTTCCACACATAGCTGAATGAATGTCTAGAGTGAATAACGCTTAGGACAGGATTAAGAAGATTTGGTCAGCAGTCACTAGAAGTAATGATTACTGAACTTAAAATACTTCATCACCACACAGAAAACTAAGAAAGATGACATCCCTTTGCACTAATACAGAATCCCTGATATTACATTTGAGCAACTGTCTTACCAACATCCCAAATTACATGGTCCTATTACTCTTGTGTCACGTTTCCTACTGTATTCTCTGTGAGTAAAATCCTGGTGTCCTGAAATTTCATGACGCGTGGCTTGCTGTGCGTCTTTTTCATTCTTTCCAGATGAGTCCTTCCTCTCTGGAAAATCATGTTTTTTCAGTTCTGAGACCTCCTTATTTTTAGTAACTCTTTCTTACCTAATTCCATCCTCCCTCTCCTATATTTTCACTGAACTGTCCCTAAATTGACACTGTAAGTCTCCTACCTTTTTTTTCTATCACTGTCTTTTATTCTACTTTCTGGATCTCCTTGACTATATATACTTTCTGGGAGATTTTAATACTCCTAGGGATTCCTTCCCTTACATCCCAATCACATATATAATTTGCAAGAGCTCTTCCTTAATCTCTAAAGTTCAGATTTTTTTTGGTAGTATTCTGGTTTCTTGGTTGTACTATTCTCTATTTTCTCTCTGAGAGTATCAATTACAGGGTTTTTTCCTTGAAAATTTCTTCACTTTTCTACGTTATCTCTCTCTCCTCTGACTTATTCTGTTTAGTGTAAGTTTCTGTATTTCATAGTAGAGGATTCTCTCAAATGTCTGGTGGTCCATGTCTACCATTAATATTGAAAAGAAAAGCACTAAAATGCAAATTAGAAACTGTATGGCAGGGGCCAATATCTTTTTCTGTAAAGGCCCATATAGTAAGTATGTTGGGCTTTAAGGACCATATATTCTGTTGCAACTACTCAGCTCTGCTAATGTGATGCAAAAACAGCGACAGATTATAAACAAATGAATGAACAAAGCTGTTATAATAAAATTTCTGGACACTGAAATTTGAATTTCATATAATTTTCATGTGTCACAAAGTATTTTTATTTTTATTTTCTGAATCCATTATGATAAGCTGAGTAATAGTCCCAAAGATTTCCACATTTGAGTCCCTGGAACCTGTCAATACATTACCTTATGTGGCAGAGGGAAATTAAGGTTTCAGATTGATTTAATGTTGCTAGTCAGCTGACCTTAAAATAGGAAGATTATCCTAGATTATCTGAGTAGGCCAGATGTAATCACAAGGGTCTTTAAAAAGTGGGAGAGGAAAGCAGAAAAGATGGTCACAGTGTTATGACGTTAAGAAGGACTCAACCTAATGTTGCTGGCCTTGATGATGAAGGAAGGGTGCCAGGAGCCAAAGTATATGGGTGGCCTCTAGAAGCTGGAAAAGGCAAGGAAACAAGATTCCCCCTGGAGCCTCTGGAAAGGAACAAAGCCCTACTAACACCATGATTTTAGCCTAATGAGACTTTAGCCTATAGAACTGTAAGATAATACATTTCTATTATTTTAAGCCACTAAATTTATGGTAGTTTGTTACAGCAGCCATAGAAAAATAATACAACCATCTAAAAATGTAAAAGCCATTCTTAGCTTGCCATACAAAAAACAGGTAGTGGGCTAGATTTGGTACATGGGCCATGGTTTTTCTGACCCTTAGTGTACACTCTTGAGCCACACAGCCTGGGATGGAACCTCAGTTATGCCATGTACTAACTGTAGTTTTGAGTAGGCAAGTCAATTTCTTTGTTTCTGGGTTTTCTCATCAATAAAATGATAATGACAGTATTTATATCATAGAGTTGCTGTGTGAATTAAACAAAAAAATTACGTGTAAAGTGCTTAAAATATTGCCTGGCTCACAGTCAGTACTCAGTAAATGCAATAATAATAATAATAACAACAACAATAATAATAACGACAACAACAGAGGAGAAGGAGAGGACAAACAACTCTAGATGAAGATTTTCTTAGCCTGGAATATAGGATCTCTTTATTAGGCTCCCTTTAAAAGTAATTCTTTTGTCTTCTGTGATAGTAAAGGGAGAGCAGTGATTTGGCTGCACAGAGCAGAGGAGGGAAGTATAAGATAAATCAGTTTGCCTTTTACAGGCTTCTCCCATCATAGCTAAGGTTTCAGCTTTCTCTAGGTGGCTAAGTCAGTTACCATTTATGCATCTGGCTTCCAGCTTCCAACTGAATCTTGACATCTCTTTTCTGCTATCAACTACTCTCTAATTTCTCTTCATTTATGTGGGTTTATGCTTTAAAAAGGGTCTTTCCTGTCACTTCAGTGAGGTTTCAGGAGGAAGCATGGTTGAACAAATGTGTTTAACCTGCTATGTTTTAACTGGAAGTCTTAAATTATTATATGATTCATAGACTTAAAAAACAAGGATAATAATTATCCATATTTTTTTAAAATTTTAACCTAACTTTTGCAAAAGCCAGCATTTTTTCATTTAGTAAATGTTGCTTCTAAAGCATGTGTGACAAGAGCATTTACAGGAGCATTTTATAAGAGCATTATTTACAAAAGCATTATTATTAAAACTTTATATAACTCTATGAAAATTACTGACAAATTAGAACTTAAGTTTAGAGCCTACAAGTAATTTGCAGTTTTGATGGTTATTTTTGTGTTTTGAATCAATGATATACGTTTTTGGAAATGTAACCATTGGAAAATAGGCATGTCAAAACACTATAGAATAGTTAACATGTCCCACGTGTTCTACTGAATATTTGTAAAAAGATAATTATAATTCATATACCTACTCAGGCACAACTAAAAAATGAGTCCATAGCATTGTTATTTATTGATGTTGGTTACATTTGCATACAATGAATGACTGACTGTAGCAAGGCACCTATACTCTTTATCTTCCTAAACTAAACCTTTAGTCACCAAGAAATCTGTCCAACTTGTATTCGTAAGATGTTCACAGCCAGTTAAATAGTATCTTGAGGTCTAACTCTACCATTCTACAAAAACTGTAAGTAAGATATGAGTTAAAAAGAAAAAAGAGGAATACCAGCAGTTTTTAAGAACCTGCTATGTGCACGTCCTGTCTAAATGCTTTAAATATATTATCTAATAAAATCCTCATAATAACGTGATATGGGGAGATCATGCCCTCATTTTGTAAATAAAGAAAATGAGAACAGAGCTTAGGAAAGTCAGGACTTACAGACATGAAGTCTAAAGTAAAATATAATGTAATTGTATATTATACATGAAATCTGAAGTAAAATGTAATATAATTGTATATCTCAAGTGTCATCTATAAAATGTGCTAGAGAACTATGCAATAGACATTTAGCTGTCCATATATATATATACATATATACATGTGTATATATATGTGTGTGTGTGTGTATACATACACACATAAATATTTTATATATATATGTATATATGTATATATATGTGTATATATATATATGTGTATATATATACGTATATATACATATACATTCTTCTAGATTCCCAGCATTAGGTCTATTGAAGAGACAAAACTTTGAATTTCTAGCATTGCTCTTTATATTTCACACAGAGATGGATAATTTTTTTCTCAAAAGAAGATAACAGAAACATTCTCTAAATCAATTAGTTTTAAAAAATTATTTAAAACATAAAATACAGGCTTTTTTTCCTACAACTACTCTCTCTTCTTATGGTGAATATTGTGCTACTTTAACTTGAACACCTATTATTAGGTAAAAGTTGTGAATTATTGTTAGGTGATGGGTCTTTGCAGTAAGAAAAGAGAAGACACATGGATGAGGTCATTAGCCTCAGCTGCAAGCATAGTCTTAGCCATTGGAGGTCATGTTTAACTTACACAAGTCCTTTGATGATATCACTGTCAGGAAGATAAAGGATACCTATTGACTACAGAGTAATAAGAATTTTAAAAACTCACCATACAATATTCCCAAGATTGACAGCTAAAATGGTATGTCAAAGAAGTTTTTTTAAAAAAAACATGGTTCAAGTCAAAATAATCTCAAAGAGAAATTCTGAAATGAAACATGAGTTCTTCACACATCTTCACAGTTGCAGATGGCAATAAATAATAAATATGTAATAAAATGTTTTCTAAATCAAAGTCATATGACTTTAAAATTATGCAACAGATGACAAATTTATCACAAACAAGGCTGGAAACAAGGATAAAATATTACATGCTAAAAATATTTCAAAGCATTCTTTTTAAAATCTCCAAAATCTTGAATAGCAACAGCTTGAGATTCAACTTAGGGAGTTTAGATTGCTCTAATAGATATAAATGAGAAATATAAAGAAAATATTAAGAGCACCCTTCATAAAATTATTCCTTCTTGCTAATAATCTAGCTTAGTACACATACATAGGGAACCTCCATAAAAGTAAATACTGCTTTCATTTTTAGTGGCTATGACAGCTTCATAAGAACATCCAAAAAGCCACAAAAAGGAGCAATTACCAGCCATTAAGAAAAAAATTCCCTACAGAAAGTCGTTAACAAATGGTACGAGAATTTGGCTTAAATTAGTTTACTTAAGGTGTGAGAGAAGAACGTTTAAAGCTGCATTATGAAAATTTAACAAAAAAACACTACTAAAAGCAAATTTTGTTTTTGTTTTTGTTTTTGAGACAGTCTTGCTCTGTTGTCAGGCTGGAGTGCAGTGGTGCAATCTCAGCTCACTGCAATCTCTGCCTCCCAGGTTCAAGCAATTGCCCTGCCTCAGCCTCCCAAGTAGTTGGGACTATAGGCACACACCACCACATCTAGCTATTTTTTTTGTTTTTTTTTTTTAGTAGAGAGACAGGGTTTCAACATGTTGGCCAGGATGGTCTCGATCTAATGACCTCATGATCTGCCCACCTCAGCCTCACAAAGTGCTGGGATTACAGGTGTGAGCCATTGCACCTGGCCAAAAGCATATTTTCTATTTGTGAAAATTAGTTTTAATATGATAAGGCACAGCAGATGGTGTCCAACAGTGAGGGGTGACTTCTGAGAGACTTTAAGCAACTTGAGGGCACCCAGGGACTCAAGTGCCACCTCTCCCATAAAACATCTTTATTCTACTTTACTTTTTTTTCATTCTACCAGATTAGCTTGCTGGTGATTCTAAAAGAGAAGACTCAAGACTGTTTTGAGAAGAATCTCAAAAGATCCTTTAGTATCATTTTTCTGTGCAGAATAGCTCCCTATTTCTGCTTTGTTTAGTAAACTATGAACATTATTACTCTGTAATCCCTATTAATCCTGTTGCTCATCCAAACTGTGCACCTTCCAGAGACCCTATGACTGCCCACCTGACCTCAGCCTTCCCTAACTCTTCCATATGATGAGCATCATACAAAGCAGCATCTGGTCATAAATTACCTTACAGATCATTTCCTGAATTTTTTACAGACTACTTAAAGGTTTAAATTTCTTTTGCCTTATTCTCAGTAAGGTGAGAGGTCCTCAAAAATACCCGTTGAAATGTTCTAAATATGAACAGTTACAGATACACAGATATGGAGAAAAGCATAAAAGGATGCCTATCAGGTAATTTATAAGCGCTAAGGGATAGGGATGGGACAATGACAGAATAAAGGAGTGGTATAGAATAAAATAAGAATAAACCAAAAAAACACAACATTTTTTGAAAAGTACATATTTCATGTATGTAAAATTATATGATCCCATTTAAATACTTTTTTTAAAAGAAGAAAAGAAAAAGAGCTATAGCTATTATTTACGAAGTTGTTTATTTTATGCTTTCAAATTAAAAAAAAGCAAACTTCAAATTCTCTCTACATAACAACAAAATTTTTAAATCTATATACCTGTGAATACATGTATTAAGAAGAAGGGTGTAGAAGGACATAAAGTAATCTTTTAACATGGTTTATCTGACAGCAACTGGAAACATTTAAAGATTTGCTGTGTGCTGGATATTTCTCTCATCATATTTGCTGTCTTACTTGCCAGAGATAATTTCCTGATATAATTACTGTCTTTGCCTCAGATTGTTCTGATCCACTTTCTGGCATGGCTGAGAATGGGGGCACTGAACAGCCAACTGAACTGGAGAAATCTTACAGCTTTCTTGGTAAGGCATTGCGCTGTGTGGTGATTTTCTCAAAAGGAACAGCCCAAAAATCTGGGCAAGGGCTTGCAGGCCAAAAGAGCAATAGGAAGCAATCAGATAGAGAATGAGTTAAGTTGCTAGTGGTGCCTATTGCAAAATCAAACAACCTTAAATATTATTCCCTCCCATCACCTGTGTCCGGGGAGAGCAAAACTCCATGAATAAGATGAATCCCAATTTTCCTGACAAAACTTAGCCTACAAACAGTAATTGCAAGATAAGAAAGTACAGTATGTTCTTTTAGTGAAGAGTCTAGTCTATTGTAGATTCCTGATAGATTAAAGAACAGAAATAGTGTTTTGTCCAAAGTCAAAAAATGAATCTGATAGGCATTTTTATATGAAGATAAGTTAATAGTTATTCATAAGACTATATATGTTGAGTTATTTTAAAACCCAGAAATTATAAAGAGACATAAAAATAGTTTTTAAAAATTTGCCCATCAGCAAATCCAAAATCAGTCACCTATACAGATTAATATATTTATATATCATTAAGAATATACCAAAAACTACCTCATACCTCTCTCTTCTCCCCTCTACCCCAAAACTCATAGATATACCCAACTCTATCTCATTATGTGTTCATGTAACTAGGATAGTTTTTTTATGCTAACATTTTTCAAATGCATTCTTAGATATAAACTGACCATCTCATTTTATGTTACTATTTTAGAATACACACATCCATTCTGTCATTCGACAAATAGTTATTGAAGGTCTGCTACATACTAGTACTGTCTTTGTTCTGGAAATACAGCAGGGAGTAAAACAGACAGCAATCCTTTCCCGCATGCAGCCAATATCCTACTGGAAGGAAACAGCCAATAAAGCAGGCCAAGTGCAGTGGCTCATGCCTGTCATACCTGCACTTTAGGAGGCCAAGGCAGTTCAGAACCAGCCTGGGCAACATAGTGATACCCCTATCTCTATAAAAAATAAGAAAATTAGATGGGCATGGTGGCACACGCCCATGGTCTCAGCTACGCAGGAGGCTGAAGCTGAAGGATCAACTGAGTCTGGGAGGTCAGGGACACAGTAAGCTGTGATCATGCCACTGTACTCTAGCCCGAGTGACAGAGTGAGACTTTGTCTCAAAAGTTAAAAAAAAAGAAAAAAGTAAAACATACAGTATAGCAGGTCAGACAGTGATCAGCACTATGGAAGAAAATAAGAGGGGTATAGCTTACCACTGGCAGGGAGAAGGTTGCAATTTTAAATGGTATGGTCAGAGAAGGTCTTGCTAAGAAAAAATTTCAGTCCTCTGAACTGAAAGAGGTGAGAGAATATGCCATATGAATAACTATTAAGAGTGTTACAGACTGCGGGTTCGACATGTGCAAAATCAGGGTGCATGCTGTTACCGCTCCAGTGTCATCTCCCACTATTCTGCCCCACTCTCTCATATCACACCAACAAGGCAACAGACACCTTGCTGTTGCTCAAATTACGCTGGTGAATGGGAAATAGAGAACCAAGGAGGCAGTCCAGATCCACAGAAGCTTCTCTGAAGAGGCCTTCTTCTTAAATGAAAGGCTGACCATCATTATATGAATAAAAGGAACCTTAAAAAAACAACCTCTCCTCTTAAGCAGCAATGTCCAGTGAACTTTCTGCAATGATGGAAATGATCTAAATTGTTCAATAAGTAGCCACTGGTCACATAATGCTACTGGGCACCTAACAGTGGCCAAGGTGATTGAGAAACTGAAATTCTAATTTTATTTTACTTTAACTAAGACTGAAGTAGTCAAATGTGGCTAGTGGCTAGCATACTGACCAACATAATTCTAGAGTAAAGGAAGGTCTTGAGAACACAGAAATGTATCATTAATAGAGACACCTTACTTCTAAAGAAATATGTTTTGTTTGATTTACTAAAGTTCAACTTGGTCTAATGAAAATTCTAGGATTAAATGGTGGCAATTATGGTAGTTTTACTTAACCATCACAAAACACAGATTAACCATTATCTGTCATATAATTATTTAACTACTGCATGAAAAAACTATTGCTATTCGGCATTCTCACATCAGCTTTAGTGTTTCCCTGTGGATGGTTTTTCTCCTGCTGAAAAGAAAAAGTTAAGAAATTTTTTAAAAATCCAGGCCGGGCGTGATGGCTCACACCTGTAATCCCAGCACTTTGGGAGCCCAACGAGGGTGGATCTTTGAGGCAAAGAGTTTGAGACCAGCCTGGACAACATAGCGGAACCCCGTCTCTACTAAAAATACACAAACTAGCTGGGTGTGGTGGTACACAACTGTAATGTCAGCTACTAAGGAGGTGAGGCATGAGAATTGCTTGAACCTGGGAGGCAGAGGTTGCAGTGAGCTGAGATCATGCCACTGCACTCCAGCCTGGGTAACAGAGCAAGACTTTGTCTAAAAAAAAAAAAAAGAAAAAAGAAAGAAAAATTTTTTAAAAATCTGTTTTCAAAACAAGCTGTGTTTCCTTCTGGCAAGTTTTTCTTTTCAACTTGTTTCCAGTACACACATTTGTATGCAAATGTAAAAATATGAATAAAATATAGCAAATGAGATATTGTATAATAAACTATACATTAATTTATTAAATACATTCTAGCAAAACAAAGACTGTAATTAGAGCTGAATGGCTTAAACAGATATTTGTTAGAAAGTGGCATTCCAATGGCTTTGTTTTCTACAAAACTGAAAATAGGAGAGATACTCCTTAATTCAAGATACAGAAGACAAATCTTTAAAAACTATTTCAATGTTACAAAAATATATGGGTTCTAAGATAAAGTCATATACATATACACTATACAAAAACACTACTATTAAAGCTACACAAGAAAACTGCATGTTTTATAATTTCTGTGTTTAAGTCAACAGCACCCAGAGATGATGAAAGCCAGTTACTAAAAAATTTACTGCTTGGGAAAAAACTCAGTTTACAATTCAAAGAAGTTTTTAAGATCTCTATGCTGTTATGAAGCTTTACGAGGTTTACAGTGGAGATGAAAACAGAAATAAAAAGATCTGACAAACAGAAAATGCCAAAGATATTTTCAGCATTATTAGTATGGATTCTTTTCCCATCTATCATCACTTTTTTATCTTCTTCCAACACATCTGCCTGAAAAAACAACTGTGTTTCCTGGGATCCCCTTCAAAATGTAGTAAATGTTTTATAGACAAAGGTGGAATATAAGCATATATATTTAACTAGAATGAAAACTCCATGAGGATAGGAATTTTTGATAAGTATTATCAGTGCCTAGAATAGTACCAAGTTTATAGTACATACTAAATATTTACTGAATTAATATTTTGGCCAGAAACTTTTATAAAATAAAGATATCAAAATTGTATTATAATATTTGTGTAGAATTTTATTTTAACACTGGTGTCTAGACTCATTCCACTTAACAAACATCTTTGTTTTACCATCCATACATAAAACAAGAAGCTTTTTACAGCTTATTGGTAATTGACAGAATTTGCCAAGGGCTTTTGTATTTATTATTTATATAGATTCTATCATTTCTTCCAATTCCAAACTTCGTTTATTCTACTAATAACCTAAAACAGTAAAGAAAAAACCTGAAACCTATCTAAATGAAATGTCATAGAATATTAAAATATTATTTACATTACTAGAAAAATAACTGCCAAGCAACTGATGGCTCATCTTGGACTTTTTACATTTTTCTGCTTACTCTTGTTTTATATTACTATCAAATACTTCACTTTCAAAATCAAATAAACTGAGATGCCATATAATAAGTTGTACTGTGGTTTTTAAATTTTATACCAAAAGAGTAAATTTATTTTAAAAACAAAATATAATATGTACTGAAAAATACGAAGTTGAAATGTTTGCTGAAATACTGTATACTACAAAAGTCTCAATGTTTGATCACCTAACACTTAAGTTTAAATTAGGTCTAAATTCAGGAAATTCAACTTCATAATATTTTAACGTTTGTCTTTGTAAGGTGGCCATCTTCTAAGAAAAGATTTAAGTGTCCTTAACTTACAGTCAAATTTCGGTCCCAGATCTGTATGCTTCCATTCTGGCAGGCAGCTGCTATGAGGTTTCCATCTCTACTATATGTGCATGTAGTGGGAATGACCTTCTTGCCCTGCATGGTCCGTGGCTTAAACACACTTTTTTGTTTCTTTGGATTTTCAACTTCCCACGTCCTCACAGTCCTACAATCAGAAGATTTTCATTTATTAAAAAAAAAGGGGGAAAAAAGGGGAGGTAAGGGTTTAAAATAGGGAAGAGTCTATAAAGACTGCTTCAACATTATGACACATAAATCTAATAATTCTTTTAAAATAAAGTAAGACATACACTGTAAAAGATTATCTTTATAAATGAGGTGACTCATAGAAATAAAATAAAATATCTGAATCATGTTTGCATCAAATTGAATAGGAAGAGGCAAATTCTACTTCTAATCGATCAGAGTTATTAATTCTGACCCTCTAAAGCAGAAAGTAGCCTCCAAATTATTCTGACTTTACCCCCGATCAGCAAAACTGTTGAATGTCTGCCCCCTATATAGGCATGTTAATTTTTAAATCACTTACATGTGCTAATGCACTGTTTTTAACTTACACCAGAAAACACACTGAAAAAATAAGTCGTTAAAAGAATAATATCCTGCTCTAGAGCCCAAGCAAAGATCTCATTCGTCTAAGGGAGAAGTAGAAACCCACATGTCTGTTTCTGAACTTTTGCCAGCAACAGTAGTCTAGTCCTGGAGCAGAGGAGTAACGCCATTCTACTCACAATCCTAAGCAAAGGAGCACTGTCAGTAAGAGAGGGTAAAACAAAAGCCATATGACACAGAGGAAGAATTTCAAAAGCATACAGTACAGAAAAACAAAGATGAGGTAAGCAATTTCTTGCCAGAAACTATGCAAGTCAAACAACTATGGAACAACATTCTTAAAGTTCTAAAAGAAAAAAAACTAATTGTCAGTCTAATATTCTATAGCCAGTCAAAATATATGTTAAAAATAAGGTGAACTCAAGATTTTTTTCAAATGGACAAAAGTCGAGGCAACTCACTATCACCAGACATCTACTAAAATAAATGTTAAAAGACAATCTTAAGGAAGAATAAATATGACAAAAGTGAAAATCTGAATCTACACAAAGAAACAAAAAATATTACAAATGTAAAAATAAAGGCCAATGTAAAATGCATTTAAAAAATGTTCTCTCTCCTTAAAACATAAATTGATATAAAGCAAACATTGTAAAAAAAAATGTACTGTGAGTTTTATAACCATGTCCAAGTAAAACGTATGACAATATTTGCACAAAGGTTGAGAGGAGAAAGAAAAATATGTTGTTTTATATTATACTTGAAATGGTACAATATACTTGATGAGAGAATTTGATATGTTAAAGCAGCATATTACACACTCTAAAGCAACTGCTACCATATTTTTTATAATCAATACATAATAATGAAAATACACTGAAAACAAACTAATTCTATCAAAAACAGGAAAAGATAAGTACATGTGATAAGTACACAACAAAAAGCAACATGGCAGATGGAAATTCAATCTCATCAATAATAAAATTAATTGGAAGTGGTCTAAAAATTCTAATTGAAAGACAAAGATTATTAGAAGCTTTTTAGTTTCACACAATCCCTTTTCCCTGTTTTTGCTTTTATTGCCTTTGCCTTTGGGTCATATATAAAAAATCTAAGCTCAGACCAATGTTGGAAACGTTTTTCCCTGTTTTCTTCTAGTTGTTTTACAGTTTCAGGTCTTACATTTAAGTCTTTACTCCATCTTGAGTTGATTTTTGGATATGGTATGAGATAGAGTCTAATTTCATTCTTCCGCATGTGGATATCCAGTTTCTTCAACACCATTTATTAAAGAGACTATGTGTTCTTGGCATCTTTGTTGAAAATCAATGGAATAAAAGTACCTGAGTTTATTTCCAGCCTATATCCTGTTCCACTAGTTGATATTCCACTAGTTTATGCCAGTACCATATTGTTTTCATTATAAATGATTTTATTTTGAAATCAGGGAGTCTGATGTCTCCAGCTTTGTTCCTTTTGCTTATAACTGCTTATAATCTGAGATCTTTTGTGGTTTCATATGAATTTTTGAGTTTTTTTTTCTATTTCTGTGGAAAATGACATTGGAATTTTGATAGAGATTGCATTAAATTTGTAGATCACTTGGACTGTTTGGACATTTTCACAATATTAATTTTTCTAATCCATGAACATGAACTACTTTTCCAGTTATTTGGGTCTTTTTCAATTTCTTTCATCAATGTTTGATAGTTCTGTTTTGTTTTTTGAGACAGAGTTTCACTCTGTCACCCAGGCTAGAGTTCAGTGGTGCCATCTCCACTCACTGCAGCCTCCACCTCCCTGGCTCAAGTGAGTCTCCCACCTCAGCTTCCTCAGTAGCTGAGATTACAGGCAACCACCACCACACCTGGCTAATTTTTGTATTCTTATTAGAGACAGGGTTTCACCATGTTGCAGGCTGGTCTCGAACTCCTGATCTCAAGTGATCTGCCTGTCTTGGCCTCCCAAAGTGCCGAGATTAAAGGTGTAAGCCACTGTGCCTGGCTCACAGTTTTCAATGTACCAATCTTTTAATTCCTTGATTAAAGCTATTCCTACGCATTTTTTAAAGTTACTGTAAATAAAATTATTTTCTTTAATTTCTTAATTTCTTTTTCAGATAGATTATTGTTAGTGTGGAAGTAGAAAATCTGACCAGACCAATAACAAGTAAAGAGACTGAATCAGTAATAAGAAGTTCACCAACAAAAAAAAAAGCACAGGACCTGATGACTTCACTGATAAATTCTATCAAAGATTTAAAGAAGAATTAATATCAATTCTTCTCAAATTGTTCCAAAAAAGTTGAAGAGAAAGGGAATAATTCTAACCCTGTTTTACAAGGCTAGCATTGTCCTGACACCAAAGCCAGACAAGGATACCATAAAAAAGGAAAGCTATAGAACAATATCCCTAGTGAACATAAGATGCAAAGATCATCACCAAAAATATTAGCAAACCAAATCTAACAGCTTATTAAGAAGATAATTCACCATGATCAAGTGGGATTTATCCCAGGGATACCAGGATGGTCCAACATACGTAAACCAATAGATGTGATATACTACTGTAACAAAATAAAGAACAGAAACCACAAGATCATCTCAATAGATGGAGAAAAAAGCATCTGTAAAATTCAACATTGTTCACGATTAAAAAAAAAAGCACTCAACAAAATAGGTATGGGGAGAGAGATCCAAGATGGCCGATTAGCAACAGCTCAGGACTGTAGCTCCCAGGGAAAGCACAGAGAGCGAGTGGACACCGCAATTTCAGACTAATTTCTGTTGCCCACAAACTGAGAGCTACCCAGCGGAGGAGCCGCACGGGTCACCAGTGCGACTCTTTTGGCCGGCGCGGCTGTTTTGCTGGCGCCCCAGTGTGGCGTGGCGCTTCTCAGTGCAGAGTATACGGGACTCGGTGCCCTTTGAGTCGGGCTTAGCTGGTCCCATCCCCACAAGGAGAACAGCAATTGGAAGCACTGAGAACTGAGAGTCTCACAGTAAGCACAGCTGAACCCGGGAAGGCCTAGCTCTGCCGGGAAAGGGTGTCCGCCAAAGGAAAACTAAGAAACAGAAAAAACTTCATCACCAACAAGCCGGACGTCCACTCAGACTCAATCTGAAAGTCGGCAATTACAAAGACGACAGGTGGATAAATCCACAAAAATGGGAAGAAACCAGTGCAAAAAGGCTGA